>CAJRSG010005791.1:0-18155 GCA_907169655.1 Acomys percivali
TCATCATTTATGTGTGTCTGTGAGTGTGTATATATACAGATGTGTGTGTTTACATGTGTGGGTATAGACAGGTGTGCATCAGTGTCTGTACAAGGTCAGAAGTCATTTTCCATCACTCCCCACCTTATTCATTGAGGCAAGGTCTTTCACTTGAACCCAGTGTTTGCCAATCTGGCTAGTCTGGCTGCCCAGCCTGCTCCTTGGATTTCCTATCTCTGCTGTCTGAGTATGGGAATCACAGGTGAGCAAACACATGCACCTCACATTTACAGAAGTTCTTGGAATCTGAACTCTTGTCCTCAAAGTTGTGGGGTGAGCACTTTAGCTACTATGCCATTTCCCCAAACCTGCTTTTTCTTTTCTTTTCTTTTCTTTTCTTTTCTTTTAATGTAAAAGAAATCCCCAGCCCACAACCTTTTTAAAATCAGGAACAAATGCCAAGGAAAAGCTCAACAACTCCTCAAGGGAGTTGCAGGGAGTAGCCATCAAAGCCAAAAGTATTACTAGACAAAGGCCTATCAAGGGACAGTTGCAAAGCAAAAGTGGGATTGAAACCAAATTGCAGAGATTAAGGAGCTGGTGTGTTTAAGATGCTCTGGCTAAATCGAGGGTGTGTGGTAATGAGAGAGAGGAGGCCACCCCTTGCTTGACCCTAAAGACTACGATGCTCTGTTTGACCTCTACCCATCCCCTGGATCTCTCAGGCTCAAGTTTTTTTATTTCCTACTTTCTTCCTTCTTACCCTTACCTTTCTATCTTTTTTTTCTTTCCTTCTACTTTAAAACATTATATTAAAAAAATACACATTTAAGCTCTTAAGAATTCATAACTGATAGGAGAGATTTCCTGACAGAGAAATGATTGGAAGAGAAACAATAGTGGGGGCCACAAAGCCCCAGTGAGGCAAGGGTTGGTAGACTAGAACATTAGCTTCCTAGAGAAATGGAACTGCTTTCTCTAAAGAAAGGGAGCTACCTTCCATATAAATGCAGACTGTCGAGAGGGGAGAAGTAATGGAAGTTCCATGGCGGGTGGCTGGACCCCATAATCAACTGTAGAAAGTGAGGGTGGTGAGGCTGAGTGTAGATAGCAGGGGCCAGGCACCTGGTAGGTACTTGTTCCTTCATGGTTGTTTGAACAGAAATATTCCTCATCAAGAGTGTACAATCCACCAAGATAACTGAACTTTCTAAGGGAAACAAACATTTTCAGGAAGTGCTCCCATCGCCCACTCCTGCAACAAGGCCTGGCAATGCAATGGGAGGAAGCAACTAATGGGACATCACCTTGGCTGATGACTAATTAGTAATGTAGACATCTAGTGGGTGAATGAAAAAAAAGGAGTAAAAAGGAAGGGTATGACTACTCCTGGGTATGGTGCAGGAGAAAGTTTATTATGGATAAAAGGGAGAGCATAGCCAGAGGCAGAGACATGGGGGGGGGCGGGTGCTGTCTAATCAGGTGCAGCAGCCAAGAGGGCAAAAGGTAAAAAAAAAGGGGGGGGGTATGAGGGGATGGGAGTAACCAAAATGGCTGGGTTACATAGAGAAGAGCCTCGAGGGGAAAGGCAGCCCAAACCGTGGGCTGGAGAGTTGGGAATGGGTGAATAGGGAGCAGAATATGCCAGCCATAAGTTGGAGAGAAGCTGGGAAAATCTGGCAGCCAGGTCCACTTTGATATATTACATAGACACATCAATTAGCCATTTGTCCTAGTGTTTAAGACTTAACAGCAGGGAAGGAGACATTAGGAATCCAAGATCAGGTAGGATACAGAGCTAAAACTGCTAGTCGGCAATGCAGACCAGCCAAACCAAAGACATCTCTGTCAAACCAAAGGTTCCAATATCTGAAAAGACCTCTGCACTAACTAGCGCCACATACATCCTTCAGAATCAGCTTTGATATCCCTCTGGATCCAGAAGGTTTCCTTGTTTACCCTTAGCCAGGCTACTTCCGTCATACTTTACCTTCCACACTTTGTGAGAGTGTCACACATTGCCTTCCAGATGTGCGGTCATTGCTCGTCTCCAAATCTAGAACACAGATTACATATCAAGGACTTGGGTCATATTTCATGGCTAGCAGCCAGCCTTGTAGCAACTTATAAGTCTGTGCATACAGGATAAATATATGAATTCTCTGCACACCTTTTTGCAAGAATGAGAAAGATTGATGATATGTCCACAGAACCCATAAAGGGAGATGTTCTAAACTAGGGACACATTGACATGAATTATGAGGTTTAGAGCCCAAGAGATGGATCAATGAGCAAAGATTTTCTCCTTCAAAGCTGTCTTGGATCCTAGGATCAAACAATGGAAGGAAAGGATGGACTGCCAACATCTGTAGTTGTGTAAAAACATGCTTCCATGCAACTGGCAGAAATACTAATCAACATAAAGCCCACACTTTTGAGTCATCAAGATAACTATTCCTCAAAGTAACTTCCCAGCTGATGCCATTGAAATAATGCATAATAATAACATCACTCCACACTCCAGGATACCCAGGCAAATCCTGGGGTTCTTTCAAATGCAAAACTTAGAAAGACCAGACATATGTCTTTGCTTGTTTGGTTGGTTGGGTGGGTGGTTGGGTAGTTTTGGCTTTTTGAAACAGGGTTTCTCTGTGTAGCCTTGGCTGTCCTGGGCTTGCTTTGTAGACCAGGTTGGCCACAAATACACAGTGATCCAACTGCCTCTGCCTCCTGAGTGCTGGGATTAAAGGTGTGTGCCACAATGCCCAGCTGTAATTTAATTTTTTACAAGCATCTCACAGGAAAGAGTAAGATCACCCAACCACCATACTAAAAGGAAATCTAATAATATTTATAAATTTGAAGTTAACCACAGGGTAGCAGTTTTTGAAATAACACAGTTGGCATTATTAGCTTTTCTGGAGATAATAGGCTGTCCTAGCCACTGGTTTAGAAGACCTTAGGAGGTTAGGATCTGAACCCCAAGTATCTGCAGGATCATTTCTAAGTTGTACAAGATGGTGACATACATTGTGTGATTATTATCCCATCCATATATGAAGAAGCCAACAAAGTCTTAGCCTAATCACCTTTGAAGGTCATATCTAAGGGTAGATGACATGGTGATTTAGAAACACCAGAGGTTCAAACAAGCATGTTTGAAATAAAAAAATGTCAAAATCATAGAGTTGGGGTGTGTTGGTCGAATACTTGTCTAGGAAAGCCCAAAGCCTTGAGTTCAGTCCCCAGAAACAAACAAACAAACACACACACACACACACACACACACACACCTGTTAACAAAAAATAGATCAAGTGTTTTAGACATTCTTTGGTTTATTAGTCCTTGTCATCACAATTGCTCCTTGACACCATAAAAAGAGATCTCTTCCTGAGCAATAGGCTTAACGAGGCATTAATGTCAGTTTTGCTATTGATAATATGTTGTTTCTTTTGGTGACCAATGCAAGAGCTTGAAAGGAGGAGGAGGAGGAGGAGGAGGAGGAGGAGGAGGAGAAGACAACCAATAAAACAAACAAACAAAGCAGGACATGGTGACTCCAACCTGTAACCCCAGCACTCAGGCAGGCAGAGGCAGGCGGATCTCTGTGATTCAAGGCCAGCCTGGTCTACAAAGTGAGTCCAGGACAGTCAAGGCTACACAGAAAAACCCTTTCTCAAAAAACAAAACAAAACAAAAACAGGAAATCCCTTCTAGCCTTTTTAGCCTTATCAGAAAACAACATGAATAGCTGAATTGGAGTATTTTAATCTTCTAAAAGTCAGATAATCCTCTTATGAGCCATTCTATTTCTTTCTTTCTTTTTCCCTCTTGATATTAGAACATATAAATATTTGTCAGCAAATGCTCTTTTGTTCTATTTTTGAGCATCTAAGTTAAGAACATTCTCTCTAGATAATTGATGTCTATAATTTCTCCTCACCCATCCATGTTCTTTGAATGTGGCCTTTGGGCTCATATGGATTTCAAAAGGTCAATCATAGATTCCTACTGAAGCATATGAGGATGATGATAGACCACGATTCTCAGTGTTCTAGAATTTGGGTCTTTCCATTTCCAACATGAACAAGCTGAGGGAAGTCAGACAGCAAAATATGGGGTTCTGTGAACTTTCAACTCTGAAATCATTACTTCCTGCTTTTATTTATTTATTTATTTTTACAAAATTCTGCTAAATTGGAGGAGAGGAAGTCCTTGGAATGTGTTTACTAAAGTGTCTAGATGGGAGATAGTTAAGAAAAAGAAAGTGTAGCGTGTGTTATAGAAGTCTGCAGCAATCTGATTAGCGGCTGAAAGTGTCCTGGTTTGCTTGTCCTTAAAGGAATATTGTACTTTGTGTATATCTTAGTTCCAGGAAATCAATTGCCAGGCACTTATGAAAACGAAACAAAGGCCTCAGCACATTGACTTTGCATATTCACTTCCTTCCCCATCAAGGTCAGATCCAGCAGCAACAGCAACTAGGGATCAATCATTTTGAGATAGGCACTAACCAAGTTGATTTAATAATGTTCAGGCCCAATTATAATTATTCTTGACCTCACTATCACTAAAAATTCACATAACAAGCCAGGCACAGTGACACGCCTCTTTAATCCCAGCACTTGGAGAGGCAAAGGCAGGCGGATCTCTGTGAATTTGAGTATAGCCTGGCCTACAAAGTGAGTCCATGACAGCCAAGGTTACACAGAGAAACCTTGTCTCAGAAAAAAAAAAAAAAACCCAACTCATATAACAATTCAGTTATCTCTATCCTCAAAACATACATTTAAACAGACCACACCATCTTCACAATCACCATTCTGAGCTAGGCCAAAGTCATCTTTTTTCTGGGTTAATAAAATTATGTCTTGACTGATGGCTCAGTCATTGTCCGCTATTGTTGACTGTCAGCAAGAACTTAAACAAGCTGGTTAAAAATGGATTGAAGCTCTCTAGGCCTTCCCAATGTACACAGGGCAACACCTAAGGACTTCACAAAGCCCAGAGCGGCCTTTCAAGAGTTCCGTCTTTCATGTTTGTTTATTTTACTTTCCATTCCCACCATTTTTCTGCCCCAAATGAACTAGGCACGTAGTGTGGTTGTTTGAATAAAAATGGCCCCATATAGGCTTATAGAGAATGGCACTATTAGGATGAGTGGTCTTATGGGAATAAGAGTAGCCGTGTTGAGGGAAGTATGTCACTGAGGGTGGGCTTTGCGGTTTCAGATGCTCAAGCCAAGCCCAACGTCACTTTCTCTTCCTGCTGTCCGTGGATCCAGATGTAGAACTATCAGCCACCTCTCCAGCATCATGTTTGCCTGCATGCCACCATGCTCCCTGGCATACAGATAATGTATTAAACCTCTAAACTGTAAGGCAGCCCCAATTAAATGTTTTCCTTTAGAAGAGTTACCATGGTCATGGTATTTTTCCACAGCAATAAAACCATAAGGAAGACACATGGGTACTTTGCTATTCTTCCAATGTATCAGGCAGGCATGTCCCTGCCTCAGAATCTTTGCACTGAATGTTTTCCTTGCCTGAAATTTTCTATGCCCGTATAGTCTATGGCTTGTCCATAGCTACTCATTCCTTCTGATCTTTGCTTATATGTCACTTTCTAATTAAATCCTTCCCAACACAGAAAGCCATTGGTTTGTTCTACTCTACCACTAAACCTCCTCCTTCCTTGAGGCAGTCTACATACATAGCACTTGTTATCTTCTGATGTTTTAAATATTTACATCCTTTCAATGAGGTCAGGGGAAGATATTTGTTTTGTTTTGTCTGTTCCTGTGTTCCCCAAACCTAGAATAGCAGCTGATACATGTCTGATGGTTTTATTTGTGTGTGTATGTGTACACACGTGTGTGTATGGAGGTGAATGTCTGCCATGTCATACATATAAAAGTCAGAGGTTTACAATGTTCAGAAGCCAGCTCTCTCCTTTACCATGTGGGATCAGGGGATTGAACTCAGGTCATCAGGCACCTTTGTCCACTGAGCCTCCTTGCCAGCTCCAATGGATATATTTTTAAATGAGCAAGTAAACAAATAATTGGAGGTTTAGGGAATACTTTTAAGAGGAGTTAAAACTAACGTCTAACCTTTCTAGAGGCTAGGAAATGACTGGAAATGCAAGGAACTCAAATACTTGCTGGAATTTCCAAGGTCATTTTATCTCTTAAATTCAAATAAAACACTAAGAACTTCTTGTTTGTGAGAGTCCCCAAAAGGTCTGAGCCCCATAGCTCCCCCAGTTTCTAGCCCCAGGTGGTCACACTGTCTCTGAATTTGCCGTCTTTTCTCTAACTACCTCCCTTAGGCATAGATGCTTCTTCGTAGTTCCCTCAAGGCCAGTTAATGGGGCTAGCACATCTTAAACTTACTATGGAGTACAGTGTACACAGGATACAGTGACATGGAAGTTTCCACCACTTGCAGTATGTTAACATTCCCCAGAATGAGTGTTTTTATAACTTACCAAGATGGATAGGCCCATCCATGTGAGACTTCGTGCAAAATTCATTGTGTCTTTGTACAACAGATATGATGATTGTTAAAGTTTATATTACTAGATTTTGAACATATATAAAACCTCCTTATAAAAATACTTTACATCTTTTATTGAGAGTTTTTAATTTCCATTGGTGAACATTTTTCTTACACTATTACTACTACTACTACTCATTATTATTACTGAGATATTATCTATGTATAATAGATTTCACCCCCTTTCAAGTACATTCTCTTTGAAGTGGTTTAATTTCAAAATATTTTCATCAAACAATTAAGATACTTTGTACCAACTAGCAATCACTTGCCTTTCCCCTTCCCTGTGCTGCCTGGCAATCATTCTATTTCTATGTTTGTGAGTACACACATTCTAAGGCATTTGGGAAAGAAAATCACACAGTATCAAAACTTTTTTGTTTCATTTCTTCTTGTGAACACTGTTATATGCTTGAAATGGCCACATACAAGTTTGGATAACTACTAAACATTTCTCCAGATCTCTAATGATTATCATCAATGAGACATTTTGATCACTCAAATTTATGACAAAACTTTATGACTGACTTTTTTTTTTTTTACAAACTTATGACTTTTTTTCACAATGGTTGATATTATAAAGACCATAATGGTCCTTCCTTTTATTGGCTGAATCTCATAAGTTTGTGATTTTTTTTATGCCAAAACAAGTTTTGTAGTTGCAGTTACATGAGGTCCAAACTAGTAGTTCACTGGTCAATGTAATGTTGAAAATCTTAGAATAATGGAGTTCTTAGCCCTTTTTCTAATGTTATAGGCGCGATATAGAAAGGAGTGTTTATTTGGACTTATAGTATTAGATTAATAAAAGCACATGACTGTGGTGCTTTTAATAAGAACTGCTCCCTATATCCTCATTTATTTGAATGCTTTGTTACTAGGGAGTGGCACTACTGAGAAGGATTGGGAGATGTCGCCTTGCTACAGTAGGTATGCTCTTGTTGGATCAAGTATGTCACTGGTGTTAGGCTTTGAGGTTTTAAAAGCCCCAAGCCAGACCTAGTCTCTCACCTATGCCCTGCAGATCAGGATGTAGCTCTGAACTATTCTCCAGCATGTTTCTTGCAATAATGATAATAGACTAAACCTATGAAACTGCAAGCAAGCCCCCAATTAAATGCGTCCTCTTATAAGAGTTGCCTTGGTCATGGTGTTGTAGCAATAGAAAGTGACTAAGATGATGGCAAAGTGGAGACATGGTGGTTGGGGTAAAACACTGGGTGCTCATATCTTCATGTTGCAAGCATGAAACAGAGAGAGAGAGAGAGAACTTGAGATAATGCAAGTCTTTAAACTCTCAAAGCTACCTCCAGTGACACATAGCCTCCAACAAAGTTATACTTCCTAAGCCTTCCCAAACATGACCTATAGATGGAGGACAAGTATTCAAATACCCCAGACAGTGGGAGACATTTCTCATTCAAACCACCGCAGCCCTCATCAGAGAAGCCTTTTTAACCAGACAATGGACAGTGAGTAGTAAAGAGATTTATAAGTGGTCAACGTGCAGGGAAGAAGTGACTGTGGTATTCTCAGCTCTGACTGGAACGTGTATATCACACGCCTACTCACAAGGCTCAGGGAACACTGTAGAAGAGGTAGAAAGGAGCCAGAGGTTGGCAAGGATGAGGATAGCTACAAAATAGCATCTTCTGGACTCCCCAAGGTTGTTGTACCTGTGAAATCGCAGCATCTGTGGTTGCCAGCACATCCCCTGCTTGGGGAGCAACAATTTTCTTCAGGGGTGTGTTCTTCATATGTTGCCTGTGTTCCAAGGGCTACTCCTACACCCTTGAACATGCAGGCCTCGCTAATTCTACTCAATGAGTCATAACAAGAAAAGGACAGGATTTAGAGGAGAACATAGTAGTAGGAGGTCTCTGAGAATTTGGAATGGAAGTTTAGGGGTCTATATGATCAAAACACATTGTGTACATATGTAAAACTCTCAGGCAATAAATAAAAATATTTTTAAAAATAGAATATATTGGGGCTAGAAATATGGCTAGATGGTAAAGAACACTTGCTGTTCTTACAGATATTAAACTCCAGTTCCAAGGCGTCTGACACCTCTGACATCTGTGGACACCTGCATTCATGTGCGCATATGTACACACACACACACACACACACACACACACACACACACACAATTTAAGTGATAAAATTTAAAGACCAGGACATTGCTAAAAGGCCCATGGCTAGAGTCATGTAGCCTCCACAGGCACTGGCCAATCCCAGCTGGAGTCAGGTAGCCTTCCCTGGGCTCCAGCCAATCTCAGTTAGAGTCATGTAGCCACAAATAGATTCCCCTAGAAGCCTTTAAAAAAGCCTGTGAGCTCCTCCTCAGGGATTGCTGCCATTTTGTATGGATGGTTGATCCCTGTATGACGTCTGTTTCTACAGAATAAACACTCTTAGTTTTTACATACTATTTGAGTCTGGGGTCTCCTTCAGAGACTTTTCAGGCCCTTACAAAATAAGTCTTTTAAGCATTGCAAAAATCTCTGAGATAGCTGTTTGCTGTGTTTGGATGATGTTATTTCTTTGTCATCATCCCCCTCTGGCTTTCCCAATCTTTCAGCTTTTTCTTCCACATTGATCTCTGAGCCTTGATGGCAGAAGGGCTTGATAAGAAGAGCCTATTTAGGACTTCATAGTCGGAAGTGTCTCACCCTCTGAACATTACCTAGTTGTGGTCTCTCTTAATTAACATCTACTACTAGAAAAAAGCATCTCTAATGGGTGTTAAGTGATATTTTGCTCTATGAGTATAGCAGTATGTCATTAGGAGTCATTTAATTGCTAAATTTCTTTAGCAGAATTATAGCAGTAGGTTTTTTTTTTCCCCTAGGATCCGTGGCTTTCTAGTTTTAGGTTGTTCAGCATCATTTAAAACGATACTGCCATTTTAGCAGCATCAGGTATGGGTTCTATCTCACAGAGTGAGCCTCAAATCCAACAACAACAATAAAGTTGTTGCTTTACGCCCATAACACTATTATATCAGCATATCTTGCAAACAGGTCTCTGTTGTAGGTTACAGGATTGTGTCTGGGTGACATTGACTATTACTTTCCTCCTCCAGTAGTGTGCAAAGTACCTTTCAGCAACATGAACATTCATCATAGAAATGAAGCTTCCAGTTGGACACCAGCTCAATTTGTCCATGTTCAATGACTGAAGAAAGTGGTGTCTTCAGCAATAGGGTCTTACAGTTTGTGGAGGGTAACCAGTATCCTTGGCTGTAGTCTGTGGATGGGAGAGGGTCTCTGAGGTCCCTTTGACCAAGGGCTCAACAAGATGTAACCCAGTCCTAGAACCGAGGTTTTACTTGGTGACATGAGATGTCTTGTTGGAGCATTCTCTCCCCCATGATATGGAAACTTCATTTAAGTTCCTATCACATACGTATATATTTTAGGACGCTTCTACAGTAGTAGGTTTCCACGTGACTTTTTAAAAGACCTTTACTATTAGTTGTTACTCTCCCATAGTCCTTTCTTTTCCTGCCTTCTTATCGCACTTTCCTCACTTAATCCCATTTTCCCCTTTATCTCTCTCCAAAACTATGTTCTATTTCCCCTTCCTCCTCACCCCCATCTTGGTTCCTTATATTTACTTAACCTTTGCTATTTTTCTGATTGAAGCAAACGTGTGTTAAAAGCTAACATCCAAATGTAAGAGAAAACATGCACCATTTGTCACTTTGGGGGTTAGGTTACTGCATTTAAGATGGTTCTATTTCCATCAATTTATCTGCAAATTTCATAATTTCATTTATCTTAACAGTAGAATAATATCCCACTGTGTAAATGTATCATATATTTACAATCCACTCATCAGTGATGGACATCTAGGCTTTTTTCTGGCATTATGAATAGAGTAGTAATGGATATGGATAAGCAACTGTCTCCATATTAAGATGTCAAGCCCCCTGGGTATATAAACAAGAATGGTGCAGCTGGACCCTGAGGGATGCCCATTATCACTGACTTGAGCAACTGCCACGCCGATTTGGATAGTGGCTGTATCAACCAATCTGAGTAAGTGCTCACTTTTGTCTGCATCCTCACCAGTGTGTACTATGATTTGTTTTATCTTTTGTGACCATTTTGATTTGTATAAGTTGAAATCTCAGGCTAGTTTTGTTTTGCATTTCCCTGATGATAAAGGATGTTGAACATCATTAAAAGTATTTCTCAGCCATCATCAGAGAAATGCAAATCAAAACGACTCTGAGATTCCATCTTACACCCATCAGAATGGCTAAGATAAAAAATTCAAGTGACACCACATGCTGGCGAGGATGTGGAGAAAGAGGAACACTCCTTCATTGCTGGTGGGAGTGCAAACTAGTACAGCCAGTTTGGAAATCTATCTGGTGCTATCTCAGAAAACTGGGAATAGGGCTTCCTCAAGACCCAGCTATTCTCTTCTGTGGAATATACACAGAAAAATGCTCCACCACACAACAAGGACATATGCTCAACCATGTTCATAGCAGCCTTATTCCTAATAGCCAGAACCCGAAAACAACTTAAATGTTCCTCAGTAGAAGAATGGATAAAGAAACTGTGGTACATTTACACTATGGAATACTACTCAGCTATTAAAAAACAAGGAAATCCCAAAATTTGTGAACAAATGGATGGGAGTAGAAATGATCATACTGAGTGAATTAACCCGGAAGCAGAAAGACTCCCATGGTATATACTCACTTATAACTGGGCACTAACCCAAAAGGCATGCCCCACAAAAGTCTTCACTTACCAGGAGATTGGGATAGATGTGAGGACATCCTACTGAGACTCTAGGTAAGAGAAATATAGGAGATGGGGAAATAGAAGGACTCAGAGGGTCCTAGAAACCTACAAGACGAACATCATGATGGGTGGATTGGGGCCCAGTGGTGTCTGCTCAAACTATTGCACTAACCAAGGACAATACAATAGCAAACATCGAACCCCTACTCTGATCTAACCAATGGACAGGACATTCTCCACAGTTGAGTGGAGAGCGGGCACTGACTTTGACATGAACTCTGGTGCTCCATATTTGACCACCTCCTCTTGGTGGGGAGGCCTGGTGGCACTCAAAGAAAGAATAAGCAGGCTACCAAGATGAGACTTGATAGCCTATGACCATATAGTGGGAGAGGAGGTCCCCCTCAGTCATAGACCTAGAGGAGGAGAATAGGGTGAAAGTGGGAGAGAGGGAGGAATGGGAGGATACAAGTGATGAGATAACAATTGAGTTGTAATCTGAATAAATTAATAAAATTAAAATTAAATTAAAAAATACTTCTCAGCCAATTTGTTTTTCATCTTTGGAGAACTCTCTAGGTCTCTATACACCATTTTTCAACAAGGTTATTTTTTCCCTTACGTTTAGCTTTTTTTTTTGTAGTTATTTGTATATTCTATATATTAACCTTCTATTAAATGTATAATTGGTCTTTTGCCAATCCGTAGGTTACTGTTTTCCTTGAATGATGGTGTCCATTTCAGCTGTGGTGGCATGCACAAGACCTGCACAGGTTCAAAACAGACAAAATCCCAGCACTAAGAAGAGGAAGTGGACATAAACCCCATCCCTAGCCAAGAAACTACTGGAGCTTTTTCCCTACTGGAAAAGGGAAATTACATTTTCTTCAATGTAGTGTCACTGGGTACATCCTTGGTGGGTTTCTTTGGGGAAGGGGTGAATACTTTTTGTCTTATTGGATAAGTAGCGAGGTTCAGGGGTTCTGAGAAAAGTTGGGGGAGTGGGAAGAATATGATCAAAATATATTGTATGTAACAATGTTTTTAATTAAAACAGTAAAAATTTAATATGAATGGATTTTTAATCCAGTTCAAATTTTCATGCAAAGCTCTAATCTGCAGCATGGTTATGCTAAACAGAATTCCCCACAGTTGGCTAGGATTTCTTTGAAAGACCACATCAGCTACAGGTAAAGCTAGATATCCCCAGTGTATGAAAAATAGAAAAGTGGGGCCAGATCTCCCTCCCAGTCCTAAACAACATTCCCTATAGATGCTACTTGCTGGGATACCTGAGAACAGGAGACCCAGACTCCTTATCAGCACCAAGGGGTAATTTTCCATAATATACTCCAGATACACAGGCTCCATGTAACTGGCCTGGGAATTGAAGTACTGATATCTTACGTATGTTCCTAGCATGTTGGTAAGGAGGACTGATTTGTATAAAACATATACCACATAAAAAGAGTCAGTTTGGATGTGTCTACTGAACATCACTTTTTGTACATCACTCAGTCGTGCCGAGATAGTCATTGCCATAATAAATAGTGCAGCAATAAGCCTGGGGGTGAAAATATCTCTGTTATAGAGTATGGATTCATCTGTGTATATATTCAGGAGTGAAATAGCTGGGTCATATGATAGTACTATTTTAAAATTCTTGAGAAATCTCCAAACCGATTTTCACAACAGCTGTAAATTTGTGTTCCCACCAACAATGATCAAGTGTTCCTTTTCTCTGCTTCCTCTTCTACTTTTGTTTTCAGATTTCTTGGTGATGGCCATTCTGACCAGGGTGAGGTAGTATCTTACAATGCTTCTCATGGCACCAGTTAGTTCTGATCAAGTTCTGAAAGGCTCCACTCTCCTTTTTTTGGGTTCTGCTCAATGGAGATGCCCTGCCAGACACCCAAGGCGCTTCAGCTCAGGTCTGAGAGTTCACCTACACGCTGAAAACATGAGGGAGAAAGATGCCACTTAATGGCTCCTGCTCACTGTCTTGTGTACTTTGCTGAGGGTCCTGCCTTGGATCTCTCAGCTCTGAGTGAGGAATGCCCTCATAGGACTGCAAAGAATATTAAATGAAGTGATAGCGACTGCTGAGAACTGGGCAGAACACTGGAGAGTGGCCCAAGAGCACCCAGAAAATAGCAGGGGTGGAAAATGAAGAAGGAAACAACCCTGTTGTGGCTTATTAAATACAAGTAGGAAATATAATTAGCATATTAATAAATAAGCCTTATTTATGGCTTATTGCACCAGAGCTCGTCCTCCCCCGCTCCCAAAAGTTACCTAGACCTGTAATTGGAGATGGCTCTGATCTGTGCATGAGTCATGCTCTCTCAACAAGCACAGAGAAAAAGACAAGCCTCATCACGAATGTGGAAAATCAGCCCTGTGCTACTTTAGTATGTGTGAAATATTCTAAAGGAAATAAAAACGTATTTATCTGAAAGTGATAGAAAAAACAAAACAAAAGCCAACTTCTTTTTCACACAAACATGGACAAGACACATCTTATAACCATGAGAAGAAATATATTTATAGTTGGATAAAAACGTTTTCTGATAGTTCTTAATCTGCTGCTACTATATCAGTGCTTGAGTACGTCCAAGGAAATGGGAGAAAGTTGAGCCAGTGGCTTGATAGCTGCCATTTTAAAGCAGAAGCACCTCTTATGTCTTTACTTAGGATAAGCACTCTGGCTGCCTGACTTCATATGATCATAACAACACTTACTGAGTCTATTAAATGATGATGCACAGCGCCCATAGGGTGAGGGCTTTTCATAACTAAGATTTACATTCAAGTCAGGCATAGGTAATGAGCTCCCATGCCATATATTTCCCACCAACAATTCACTATCAAGCTACTAGTATTGAGAGTTTAAATAATTTCCTTTCTGGGAAAGATGGAACTTTCTTATATCTGTACTATGAACACTAGTTTTTCAAGTCTTCATGAGAAACACACTGAAATGTAGTATGTTATTGAAACCATAAGTAAACACTCTTTCAGTAATAAGGTATCACATTTAAATAATTAATAAATCATATTAAGAATTTTATATATTTCTTTAAAAATGGAAATCATTATGTGAAATGATACAAATGCTCAGAAAATCATTTAGGAAATAATAAAATAACAACAACAACCGATCCCCCTTTAACCCTAATAATGAAACACAACACAACCTATCAAACAACTGAACACCCACATTGACAGTGACCAGTTACAACAGCCTTTATTTCTAAGTATTAATTGCATATGCTTAGTTACACTTATTTAAACTACAGAAGGGAAACCAATTCCTTCTGATTGATACAGACACAATGGAAAGCTAGTATTCGCATGTCACTCCTCTCTCTTTCCGTGAGTCAGCGACTCTGACTTGTAGTTTGCAGTGTATTTTCCATACTTATATTGAAATATGCAAACACTATGTAGAATATATAAGAATAAGTTCTATTACAGTTTCCCATTATTCAACAACTGCATCTTTGAATTTATGAATGTAATGTGGATTTTCCTCTAAGACATTATTTCAAATCATAGGGGTGATTCTCGATCTTTGATGTGAATTAGGGTGCCAGAAGAGCCCTGGCATGTTCATCTGACAAAAGTCAGGCTGAGAGAACTGCAAGGGCCCCCACCTGCGC
The DNA here is from genome assembly GCA_907169655.1 of Acomys percivali. Classification (NCBI taxonomy): domain Eukaryota; kingdom Metazoa; phylum Chordata; class Mammalia; order Rodentia; family Muridae; genus Acomys; species Acomys percivali. The sequence goes on from CAJRSG010005791.1 coordinate 14,966, forward strand.
GGACTCTGCTTCAGTTAGCCTGAGTGGGGGCCTCAGCACCCATCTCGCTCTCCAGCGCTAGTGTGTAGCTAGTTAAAACCACTGATTTGAGCAATCCAAACAGGCTGCAAATGCCAGCGGTATGCCTGAGCTGTCCCGGTATGCACCTTCCCCAAACTGGCCTCTGTGCCAAGGCTACATCCCCGCCTCTGGCAGGAAAGGCAGGGAGGCAAATCTGAAGTTTTAATGTGACCGGCCGATTAACTAACAAGAATTAAAAACAACAATAGCAAAAATCCTACCATCATCTCAGAGATAATGAGTGATATGACTGCAAAAGTGTTCCTAAGGCCAGGAGTTGACTAAGCCCAAGAGATCTGCCTTTGCCTGCAGAAGGCCACATAACAGGAAGCCACACCCAGATGTTCTCCTTCCTAGCCCAACAGCCTCGCCTCCTAGACCTGTGTAAAAAACTCCTCCTTGGGGTTGGCTGTCAGCCCTCCTAGCCAGCTCCCTTGGTCTGTCCTAGAGATCACATCGCTGAGAGGCACTGGGATGATCAGTACTAACTGATCCTCACACTTGATTCGCGTTTGAGAAGCCCTTGCTTGAGAGCCTTGAAGCCATAGGCACAAAACTGCAGAGTTCTTGACCGCTTCTTGTGTTTGTTTCAGTGGAATAACCGGAAGCTGAGCAGGGTTTTGTTCTGAGTTATTTTGAATGTTCTGGTTCTTTAAATGACCTTTTCATGGCCCACCCCCCCCCCCACCCCCCGTTTCTCTGTGTAGTCCTGGCTTCCTTATTATTCTTAATTTTATCCATTAATTCTTTGAGAATTCAATATAATGTATTTTGGTTCTACACCCTGCCTTCCCCGAATCCTCCCAAATCCAATCTTTTCACTCTCACTTCCCTAGTAACCCAACTTTAAGTTTTCTTTTCTCTTTCAGTCCAGTTTGTGCCCTCCTGTTATTCTTGGAGTGGAACCTGTCCTGAAATATGACCAAAGTACCTGCTTGAAGTAATTGGGCAAAATTTTTATAAGTCAGACAGACTGATATATTTTTATCTTAGGAATAAAACTGAAGAAACAAAAAGAAAAGCATAGAAAAAAAAAAAAAGAAAGAAGAAACTGAGCTTAAGTAAACAGACTGGCAGATATGTGAATAAAGCTGCGTTATCTGAAAGGAGGAACAAGAGGGAAGCCCAAATCAGAACTGTGATCTTTTTTATAAAATGATTGCTAGTTACAGCAACTTTAACATTGCATTTTTAGAATTAATGTCTTTACCCTCCTAAGCATAACCACTAGATGTTTCAAGCCTAGGTAAATGAATGCATTGTTCAACAAAATGGATAGTAAAGTAAGAACATGCTAGACGGTCTGCAAACTGCAGTGGGTGACCATCAGTGAGGGAACAGCGAGGCCCTGGGTCACTGAGACATCAGGGCGGGGCCTCTGGCTGGTCTAACAGCTGGAGGCCTGAGCCCCGCAGCTGCCAGGCCCCGCCCCTTACGTCACGGGGCCAGGCAGCGGGAGATTGGCTTTCCGCGGAAGCTCTGTAGGCCGGGAGCCCTGGAGGCCCGGAGGAGGGAGGAGAGTCGCCTGCCCAGCCCGGTTCAGGCGCCCGCGCTCCGCAAGCTGAGCAAGGGGAGCTGAGAAGTGGGGTTTGTTCAGCTTCTCAAAGACAAATGACTGAAACATAACTTACCTCGCCCTTTGGATCCTTGCTCGGTTCTCTTCTGGCACCTTGGGATCCGTAGTGACCATGTTGTGATGAGCACCCGGGGAGGGACAGGTAAGAGAGACGCGGCTAGCCGCACTACCACCCACAACCCCCGCCCCCGCCTTTGCTCACTATCAGCCCAGTGCTGCTTCGGGGCTAATAACTGCTTTTCTGCCACTTCTGTTCCGGGACAAGACTTGAAAATGGAGAAGCGATCCCACCATTCTCAGCTATTTGATCTCTACCGGACATTACCTTTTTTTGAAAGCTGGTTTTTGTAAAAGATGGATTGTGCACACATTTGTGCCTTCACACAGGCAGGCACACGCTTGTCATTCCATTTCGAAATCTAGTAGTTGAAGGCAGCTTTGACTGTCTGCACCCCTCCCGCTGGTAATGAAGAGCTTTGGTAGTTTCTCCCGCTTTGGTAGTTTCTCCCAGCGAATAAACCGCGGGGTTGATCCCTAGGCAGGAAAAAGGGTTTTTTTTGTCTTTGTTTTGGAACGTGTGAAACTGTTTTGAAAGGAATGCTAAAAATAATTAAATAAACACAAAGACATCCGCATTCTTTCCTTCATACTCTTAACTTTGAAGAACTAGGTTGTTATTTGGGGCAGGCTTCATCTTACATCATAAAACTTGTTTTATTTCACCATGTCAGTCAGTAGAGAAGGATGCAGGTCAGTCAATGAATCCTCCAGTCTGGAAGTCAGAAGGCCGGGTCTAGACCATGTGTCTTTAGAAGGAGTATGCTCATTTAGGACAAGACTACTAAAATTCTTTCTGGCTTTGTTGCGAGACAGCAGTTACAGCTGTTCACACGGAAGAAGACAGTTCTGTGGGCACGGAGCAAGCCTTTAACTTAACTCCACCTTGAAAGATGCCCCAAGGAGAATTGGGGCTCCTGGTCAGGGTTACTGTATCCATGTTTAAGTTGCACTAGGCCAGCTGCTATGAAAAGTGCACTAAGTAAATTAATTAATTAATTTTATTTATTTATTTATTTTTATTATTTATTTATTTATTTATTTATTTATTTATTTTTTGGTTTTTCGAGACAGGGTCTCTTTGTGTAGCCTTGGCTGTCCTGGACTCACTCTGTAGACCAGGCTGGCCTCGAACTCACAGCGATCCGCCTGCCTCTGCCTCCCGAGTGCTGGGATTAAAGGCGTGCGCCACCACCACCCGGCAATTAATTAATTTTAAAAAAAGACCTCCTGCTTTCTTAAGAGCGCTTGAACTTCTTAGCAGAATCGTTAGTTCGGGGTCCTGCAGAAGCCTCAAAGATAATAAGGGGTGGGTTCTTACAGATTTTTTTTATTCTCATTCAGATGTAATTTATAAATCACTCTCCTAATTGTATGTATCAAAATGAGATCAAACTGTTGAAAGAAGTTATCAGTTTATTTAACCTAACATTCTTTGTGTGTGTGTGTAGGGGGGTGGAGTCAGCAATCTGAAACTGATAGGATGTTATTTATTTT
>CAJRSG010005814.1:0-42696 GCA_907169655.1 Acomys percivali
TTTTCCCAGCATATTATGTTTTTCTCTCCAAACCCAGTTGAGCTGCTGCAGTAACCTGCTATATACCTAACAGAGGCAGATTGAAATTTTAAAGGATGGATAAACACAGCTGTCAGGTAAAATTCCTCTTCACCTTTTCCTCTCTTTTCTTTGCCTGGTATAGCTCATTAAAAAAAATTGGCACGTATGTTTGAATTCATGGCCAGAATCTGTGAGGTTCCCCACCTGAAAGTATTTCTTGTCCTGGGTAAGCAATGTAGTTGCCTAGAGCCAAGAGGAAAGAAGCTAATCACTGCCAGATTCACTATTGTCTCCACTGAGCTATTACTTTTGGCTTCCATGTCCCAGTCTAAAAATACCATGATGTCGTTGTTTTAAAGAAAGCCCCATGGTTATATTATCTCAATTTCCCTTTTATACTGACATTGCTTTTATGTTCCATCAGCAAAACACTAACTGCTAATACCTAAATAAGTTACCTCTGCACCATTTCTACTGCATTTGACTGTTACTGAAGGCAGCTGGTCTTTATGTTCTTGTAACATCTTCCTTCTTGATACTTTATGCTAAAGTGAGGATTCAAATACAATTATATCATAGGCAACTTTACAAAACAAAATTTTATCATTCAATTTCTAAAAAGAAAATGCTGCATAAAACAGGCAGAATCATTTTGATATATTGCAAATTTTACCCATACTGTTTCTCATTAGTCTCCAAAGAAACAACTATTAAGAATGCAAATAGTGCCTCAATGTTTGGTGGGAAGTTTTCATACATTTCCTTTATTTCTCCTTAATTTTGCCAAAAAAATACTTATTAAGGCCATATTCCATGAATGTATGGATTCATAAATTTCAGAATTTGAAGATATAGGTATAACCAAGAGAAAGTTTACAAACTGTATTATATATGGTTAAATTAATACAACGTACATAGAAAATTGCCTTGTCTTAGTAAAAAAACATACTTCATCTAAGATTATCTAGACTTATGTCTCAATAAAGGCAATTAGAAATATACTGTAAAACAGGCTTGAAGTTAAAGAAAGATAGAATGTATTATTTCTTATGGAGATTAGATTTGATATGGATCCATTGTGAGATAGAAAATCATTGGTTTAATAATTGGGTGGCATCTTTATATGCAATTGCCTCCAATATACTCACCATTGAGGCTGAGTGTGGTTACACATTCTTTAATTCTGGCTCTTGTGAGGCAGAGGAAGGAAGATGTCCAGGATTTTAAGAAAAGACAAATCTAGAAAGCAAGCTCCAGACTGTGGATGTATCTTTATTCTTCCTACATTATTTAACACAGTAAATTATTAAGCCATTAGTTTTCTTTAACCAGCTAGTTCCCAAAGGACAGACACAGAAACTGTGGTTTATGTTTAATCTGCAAGACTAGGCTGCGCAGAATGTGAGATACTCTAATCTTAATACCCTTAAACTCAACACATAAACCAATACCTTGCCAGTGTGATAACTCCCGGGTAGATTATCTTCCTTCCATCTCTTTTTTCCCACCATCCTTCTCATGCTTCTCACCCAGAAATTCCTCCCTTCCACTTCCTGTCCTTCTGCCCATGTGATTGGCCAAACAGCTTTTTCTGGCAGCTGTTATATCCACTCAAGGCATTCCTCCATATCAGGATGCATAGAAAGGTCCTGTAACAAAACAAATAAACAAACAACACACACACACACACACACACACACACACACTTATTTGTCTCATGCATAAATTCTGGACATGGCAGATATTAAGTTCACCAATACCTGAAAAGAATTCTGAATTTTTCTCTATTGCTAAGAGCCTGGGAGAAGGACTGTAGCTCCTCTGGATGGAAGGATTCATCTCCATGTAGGACCTCTTTGAGTTTCTCCTTGAGAAACCATTTTGCCTCCATGTGGGTGATGCTACTGTCTGGTGACGTCAATGAAGATTCTCATAACTGGGAATACCAGATACCAGCAGTTTAATTTTTTTAAATGATTTATTTATTTTGTCTGTGTTAAGTGTTCTTCCTGCATACATGTCTGTGCATCATATGTGTGTGGCAACTAACGGATTCCAGAAGGTGGTATTGGATTCCATGAAGGGGTGGTTTTGAGCCACCCCTAGAAATGTTTGCAAGGTTCACAATCGTATTTGACAACAAAGGCAGAGTTAGACCACAATTTGCTGTAGAGACCCGTGAGAGGTTCACATGGTTGGGTTTTACCTGCACAGATATTGATCTGGAAAGTTCAGAATTTGGATTTTTAACAAGTCGCTAAACGATTCCAGTCATGAGCATTGAGAATAATACAGGCCGGCTATAAAGACCATATTTCAGCTAATGATAGTTGCCAAAATTTCTTGAATTGTTTCAGACAGTGCAGCATGCAGAGCTGAAGGTAGCAGCTAGACCCTGGGGTTCATAGCTGTAAACTCATTACTCGTGAGGCTAACAGCCTGGGCTACAGCATAGAGACCCTATGCACAGACATCCAAGAGAAGCCAACAGCAGTAAAGCCCAGAAGTTCTGATCCATGTTCCTGCTGTGACTCGTCTTTACATGCTTGAGGAGTTTGTTGGCTTTTCTGAGCTTCCGCATCAGCAGTGGACGGTGCTGTGACTGTTTGCTATATGCATTAAGAGGTTTGAGTTGATGTTTGTAAGGTGCTTGGAAAGGTGCCCACCTGCTGCCTCTTTAGCAAGTGATGGAAGTAAGTAGCCTAGTTGGTGTGCTCAGTGCACTGGACACTTTAAAGATACTAACTTCTGTGGCGAGTCATTAAATCCCCCGCCTTTCTTTTCATTATCTCTGTGATGGTTGGAAAAGAATGGAGATGGGAATTACAGTCATTAATTAGGTCATTTCCTAATATTAGTAAATGATAAGTATTCACTAGTATATTCTAAGAAAAGTATAACTCTTCTCTTTAAAATGTTTGGTCCTTATAGGTTACAGGTAAATTGTGGGGGAGTTTTTGATGTTTCAACATTTGATAACAGTCAAAATAATTCATTCAAATATATTCAATCATATGAATGATTGAATGAGTCTTTAGTTATACTGGTAGGAATAAAAAATTAAAATGCTGAGTACTCCATATTAAAAAGAGAAAGCAATACAAAGTCTATCCCTGGTTTTGTGCAGTTCAGTGTTGGCAGTACTTAGCATGACTGAGGCTCTGGGTTTGGTCCCAGGACTGCACAAACAGCAGAGACTGACCTGTGTGGCAAGGTTAGGAGTGGGTGCCTCTATTTCCATCACTGTGTCCCACCCTGGCATTCCAAATCACAAATTTGTCTTAGATGGTTTGTCTTGCACTATTTCCCATAGGAGTATGTAGCTCTACATAAAGCTGACTGTAGCTCTTGGTGGATGAAAACATTGGAGGTTTGCTGTCTCTTGTTTAGACTCATGCCTAGCCTGCCCTCTTTTTTTCAATTTTAGTTTACTTAGTATAAGACAGGATTTCAGAACGGAAAGGAAAGGGTGACAGGATGAGAATTAAGAGTCCTGAGTGTTGGGGCTGGAGAGATTGCTCAGAAGGTAAGAGCACTGTCTGCTCTTCCAGAGGTCATGAGTTCAATTCCCTGCAACCACATGGTGGCTCACAACCATCTGTAATGTGATCTGGTGCCCTCTTCTGGTTTGCATAAAGACAGTGTATTCATATACATAAAATAAATAAATCTTAAAAAAAAAAGAGTCCTGAGTGTTGAATTTCTCCCAAGAGTCCATGGTTGTTTACTGTGGGCAGCTAAGACCATAGCCGGCAAGTATCTCAGACCTTGGCATAATACATTGAGTGGACCTGGGGTAGGCTGCCTTGTGACCTCTTTCACTCCTTGCCTTGGGGTACATTCCAGAAGGTTGCCTTGTAACCTTTTCCCCTCCCTCAAGGTACTCTCCAGCTGTTCTCATTATTCCCATAAATACAGAGGCCTTCAGAGGATGAGCGAAATAAAGTCTAAAGATACCATTTGTGGTTCCAGATGCCTAAAAATTCCACCCAGCCCCAGAACCACAGGGGCTCTCACCCTGCCATACATCCTGACTTCCGGATATCTTGGGGCAAACCGCCCTCCCAGATCACCCCACTCAGCCTACTGCTTCAATGGTATATAATTTCCTGAGAATAAAATAAAATTTGCTCAGCTTGATCAGACTCCTTGACTCGCTGTCTGTTCTTCACGTCTCTTGTCCTCCATTCTCTCCCTAGGGGTCCGAGGGTCCCAGTTGGTTGTCCTGAGCGTCTCAACAGTCTACCATAAGCTGGAGCTATGGAGGTGCTCTTACAGACACCTGTGTACATGTCGTTTCTCTCTTACTCCCCTGGACTTCCCTGCCATGCCAGGCTGCCTGCGTTCACCCGTGTACACACACCTGCTGCTTTATAATCATCCAGAAGTGATGGCTGAGTTCAGTGCGCTGCCTTACACCACAAGTCTCCACATGAGGGTAGAGGCTGGAGGCAAGACAGTGAGTTTGAGGTTAGCACGGCTACCTTGTAGAATGTGACTTCATCAGATGTTTGAAGATTGGGAGGCCATCCGTTACTACAAGCTGCTCGCACACTTGATAAGTAACCATGTGCAGTTTACTTTGCTGAGCACATTGTCAGAAGTTTTGTAATTTCCAGAGCATAACTTGGGAAGTTATATTTGTTCTTAAGGGATGACACTAGCTAACCCCTGAACCCCCATGTTCCTAAATCTAGTGGGAATCCTGGGCTTCACAAATTCAAAATGTGTTGTACATGTTGGCTTTTCCCTGATCGTAGAAGCTCATGTGTGAAATGTCAGGCCCACTGTTTTGAGTTTTGAGTAACATGTGAAGATTGAAGAGCCAAGTGTTTTAGTAAGAGAGACAATGTAGTCTGTGCTATGGATCCTAGAGAGAAAGGATGAAAAGACCTGCAATAGGTTTTGTGAGAAGTCTGGGATGTTTCTTAGAAGTAGATTGGAGAGATGGCTCAGTGGTCCTGAGGTCAATTCCCAGCAAACACTTGGTTGCTGTCATTCATCCATACTCGATTCTGATGCCTTCTTGCAGCAGGCAAGTGCAAGGCAGACAGGGTGTTCACACATAAAATAAATAAAATATTTAGGAAAAAGAACACAGGAAGAAGTGGCAGAAGAGCTCAGGAGTGGGAATGTGCTGCGACAATCCTGGTGGGACAAGTGAAGATTGATCCTTCTGACTCCTTTCTAGGTGCCTTTTGTTCCACTTGACTCTCCTGAGAAAGCTGCAAGCTTTACTTGTGTCTGGCCCTGGCCACAGGGAGGTAGGTGGGTATCCAAGGACGATGCAGAAAGAAAGATACATATCTTAGAACTACTCGGGTACTCTGGAGTAAGGAAAGAGAGTGAAGTATTCTGAGTGGTGCCCAGTGGTCTGGAGGTGTGTGTGGGGTGGAGTCCTGAGGAGAGGAGAGAGATTGTGACAGACTTTCTGGGAGCTCAAAATGGTTGCCTGGTTGCCTAGTTACCTGGTTACCTGGTTGCCGGGTGGGACCCAGTAGGTGGTTAGGGTTTGGGGATCCAAGCCATGGCCTTGTAGCCAAGTGGGTACATTGGGATGGAATGCTTCTTCTTTTGATATGTCTTTGTTCTTACATTAGTGGCTTGGTTGGCCTGGTTCTGCAGCAAGATTATAGATGACTCCAGCCCCTCAGGGAGCTCGTGCTGTGGTTGTTCCTCCCTCCAGAATCCACATGGCGTGGTCCACGGGTGTGAAGGCGGGGAATACTGGAGCCCTCACCAGTGGGCTCACAGCGTCCTACACTTTTCCCAACATCCACTCCAGAGCCTCCTCCTGCCAGATGAGAAGCCAGTGCTGGGCTCAGGGACACCCTGAGGCTATTGGACCTCTCCCTTGTGGTATCTGTCCTGAGCTCTCTGACACCACAACAACCATCACCCTGTTGCCGCCCTATCAGACCAGGGTCATTCTTGGAAGGCCTTGGGGGCAAACCCCCTTGACCTTGAAGCTGGGTCGTGCCCTGTGTTCCAGGTGTCAGCACACCCAGGAGAAGCCTGGCAGCTTTAGTGGTCACCAGAGTGGGTGGGGTTAGGCACAGAGCTCCTGGGTCTGCTAAGGGTCCTGGCTAATTTCCTCATCTTCCAGTTCAAGAGTTTGTTTCTGAGGCTCCTTTCTTATGGTCTATATTGGCTGAAGGGTTTCTGTAGAGTTCCGTGAGGGTAGCCTACAGGAATAGGGTGCTCCCTTCTATTCAGCCAGCAAGCCCTTCAGGGCTGCCAGGTACCCATAGTGGAGTCCACTCAGTGCAGTGTGTCCCAGGAGTCCTTGTGTGACCTGTGCCCACTTCCCCCCTCCCATCTCCACTCTGCATCCCCTTCAACCTCATCCTTCATCCTCTTTATCCCCCTACCCCCACTTCTCATAACACTGCCCAAGTTCCCTCCACACCTACATCCAGGCATCCTGCTCACACCCCAGCATAACCCCTTAGGGAATCCTTTCAGCCTGCACAGAGACCCAACTCGGGCTTTCCTGGCCTAAAGGCCTGTTGGCCATCTTAGAGTCTAGGGCCAGCCAGCAGATTTTTTTTTTTACTTTGAGAAGGGCAGAGTGAGTGTGGCCATCACCCTCCATGGTTGGCATCACCCTCCACATTTGGCATCACCATCAAGCAGAATTGTTTTGGTGATCACTGCTGCAGTTCCCCTGCTTGTCTGTGCATGGAGACAGCAGTCCATAGAGGGAGGTGCTCTTCTCCTGGCAGGACAGGCAGGACGTGGGTCTCCTGGGAACTTTTGGCGCCAGGAGACTTGAGAGAAGAAGCAGGGTCCTTGTGACCCATAGCCAAAACTGAACACCACATGGCTTGGCTAGCAGGACCCTGCAAACACAGCTTCCCAGGTCTCTCTAGGCAGCCATGTTGACCAGGGTGACTAGATGTCTCTACATAGAACCTGCAGCTAGGGCTGCATCTGGGTTCGTGTGTGGAAAACAGGTCTTGTCTGCCTGTGCTTGTTTGTGCCCAAGGCTACCCTTAAACCGCCATACTTTTGGTTAAGTAGTCCCCGCAGTACCCACAGCTTCCTTAGCTCATTTCTAAGCCACACAGACATGGACAGGCATATGTGTGTGCGTGCACACACACACACACACACATACACACACACACCCACGCACACAGAGGCACACAGGCTACTCAGTTTCTCTGGGCTGTGATCAGGACATCAGGGACAGAGAGCCTTCCTTCCACATGTCTATTTTATTTATTGATGCCCTTCCCTGCCCTCCTCTACTTTCCTTAATATCCTTCTATACTGCCTCGAGTTCTCTTGGGCTTTCCTTCTGTTTCTTATACAAACTGCGCACTTCCCCTTTATTCTCTCTCTCTCTCTCTCTCTCTCTCTCTCTCTCTCTCTCTCTCTCTCTCTCTCTCCTGTGCTCAAGGTGGATCTCAGGAACGTGATCTTTCAAGAAAAGTGTGATATCCCAGAACCCTTCAAGAGGTCTGTCAGGCACAATCATGGTCATATGCAACCTTGCTGTGTGCACCTAGTGGGTAGGAACCCAAGGCAGTGTTGTATTCCGGGGTGAATCTTAAGAGAAGCAGCCAGAGGAGGGTGTGTTCTGGAGGATTCTGCAAAGAGACCAGGCAGTCAGCTTACCATCCAGGCCAGCTATACTTTGAAGCCTCTTCACTGTGATGCTCAGCATCCCTGTGGGCAACAAACTTCTGGATTCTCCTGACTAACTAGCTCACCTGGCCTAACAGGGAGAATAATTTCACTGAACGGCAAAGCCCCCTATCCTGTCCTTCCCTGCCCTCTCCAGGGATCACATGTGGAAAAATAGAGAAGTCACGGATGCCACAATGTGTGCCCTAGAAGATTGCAGGATGTGTGCTTGTGTTTGTGTATGTGTGTGTGTGTCCTGGATGGGAATCAAGGATGTGAGAGGCCACAGGCAAGACAATAGAAGACCCAGTGTGTAGCAATTATTATGGTGTTTATGTCAGAGGTGATCGTCAGAAGGACGGGATGGCATGTAGAGAAGCACTTTAGGGCTTCATCTCTGTGGCCCAAGCACAAGGTCTGCAGTTTTCCAGGGTGGCTGAGTTGAGCTCATTATGTTCCATGAGACCTGGTGCTTGGGACCAGTTAAGTGACAACCACATGGAAGGTGGCAGGACCCTTCCTTGGGGGTCCATTGCCAGCCTGGCACCTCAGAGCATTCAGAGCAGCCCCAATCCCGATATAACTCCCTTTGGAGCATCAGAGTGGATGCTCTCAGTAGGCGTCCAAGGATGAGAATTAGAAAACAATGGCAGGGCTGTCTTGAGGATGCTGGGAGAGTGGTCTTCTCCAAGGGGCAGTCCTGTAACGTCTTGGCTAAGTGCAGCTGGGCCCCTGGAGACACTCAGTGCTACTGGAAGGAAGGCTTCCTGTTGGAGAGAGACAAGCGTTTGCCCAGTGATCATATTCTGTATTTCACTTTGTCTCCTGGATACTGCAGCTGAAATTGTGTGGATCACAGATGGAGAGAAAGAGGTGGGGTGAGGATGAGCTAGAGATAGACAGACAGACAGATAGATAGACAGACAGACAGAAAGAGAGACAGACAGGCCGAGATAGGAATAGATACAGGTGGAGAAAGAGGGAGAAAGAGACAGAGATTGACAGAGGGTGGAAGATCGCGTGTCTGTAGACGATCTGTGTTTGTACTTGTAGGTGTCTTTGTTTGCAGCCTGTAGACCAGACCCATCTTCTCTAGGGAAAAAAATTGTCCGTGCTATGGGTCTGGGCCCTAGAGAGAAAGGACGATAGTGCCTGGGTGTAGTTTTGTGTGTGTGTGAATTAAAGCCTAGCGCTTGGTCTCTTGGCTGTTTTTTCTTTGACTGAGCACACTCAGCTCTCTGGTCCTCTTCAAAATCTGGGGCTGCATTCTCCCTGCTGGAGGAGGCATAGGGGCACCACTGCAAGGAGAGATGCAGACTCTTGGGCCTTATTTCCTCTGAAGGCTGTTTGCCTGCCTCCCTGCACTTCCTCAAGCCTGGGGATTGGACTCAGCTCGGGAGTGTGTGTGAGGACACAGACATGAACAATTCCCTTCCTGAAGAGGAGGGTGGGGACCTCAGTTCAAATCTCAGCCCCCTGAGTGGCAAACCAGTTCATGGAACAAACCTCGGCTTCCCCAGTGTCTGAACCCAGGGAACATTGGAAGAGAAGCCAGTGCTCTTAACTTCTGAGCCATCTCTCCAGGTCCCCTAGTGTGTACTCCTAGTGCCACAAAAAGAGATCACTTGGTTACATTTTCCCTTAAAACGATTGAAATAATATAGGGAATTTGTCTGTTTTACTTTTTCCTAGAAAAGTAATAGTTTACACTTTGAATAGTGTTCTAAGCAATAATTTTATTTTATAATAATTATTAGGTTCCAAAGCGTGGTTCCTGTTTTGCCAAAGGGGGAATCAGAAGTGTTTTGGGCTCTTCTGTTGAACTTAGTAAAAAAGGTGAGTTTCATATGTGTTGAGCTTTTTTATAGTATATGCTCTTTTATATTTGTAAACATTGTTTTCGAATGCTTTGATTATTTTTTTATTACAAAGTTAAATTCATTCATTCTTTCTTTATTTTTTGTTTTTTGAAACAAGGTTCCTCTGTGTAGCCTTCGTTGTCCTTGACTCAACTTGTAGACCAGGGGCGACTCAAACTTGCAGACCTCTGCCTCTACAGTGCTGGGCTTAAAGGCGTGCATTAGCACACCCGGCCAATATTTGTAATTTAAGTTGCAATGAATATCAATAAACTTTCCAGTAAGGCAAAATATATATACGGGGGCATCCACTTGCCAAAAGCAAGGGTTCAGGAACATTTTAGAGAATCCTTAAAAATATCTGAATCTCTAGAAGCCAGGTGTTTGATCACGTGACAGCAGTAGCATTTCTTAGTTCTCCATCCAGGAGAATTAGTATTGACAAAATATTCCCTTGGCATGTTGTCACACTGCACTTATTAGCAGAGGTTAGCTTTATTCATAGCATATATACTCAGAAATTGATGTCAACCTTAGCCACAGTTTGTCACCCAAGTATGTCTCACACCCTTTTTACAATTATAAATGCTGCAGGATGAAAGCTATTTGATTGAATCTAAATTTTTATGTTCTGTGTTAGTGACCACAGGGTGAAATCCAAGCTATTGTTCATAGTTGTTGGTGAACCTGAGACTATAGCAAACTCTGTAAAAGTAGTTCTACACTTTCCTATTAAAGAACTATAGCTCTTTAATAGATTTTCTTACTTTGTGGTGACTCCCCCAACCATAAACTTATTCTTGTTTCTACTTTATAATTGTAATTTTGATGCTATGAATTGTCATGTAAATACTTTTGCTATATAGTCATTTGCACATTATCTTAGCTATCATGTTGAGCTAAGAAGAGCCATTTAAATATTGACCTATGGGCTTTCAAACTGCCAGTAGGAAATGGAGAGAGGGCAGGAATATAGAGTAGATTTAAAAAATGAATTTTAAGCTGAGTGGTGTATCATAGGCCACATAGTCCCAGCACTCAGGATGCAAAGGCTGACAAGCCTTATCTACAAAGTGAGTCAGGACATCCCAGGCTACACAGAGAAACCCCGTTGAAAAACATAATTGAGTAGGGTGCACACCTTTAATCCCAGCACTAGGGAGGCAGAGGAAGGCGGATCTTTGTGAGTTTGAGGCCAGTCTGGTCTACAAAGAGAGTCCAGGACAGCCAATGCTGTTATACAGAGAAACCCTGTTCCTAAAAAGAGAGAGAGAAAAAGAGAAACAAAACACACAAAAATTTAAACATATGAAAAATTATTAACCTGGCTTAAAAGAAAACTGAAAACAATATGAATGCTTTAAGCTTAGGCTTATCTACATATGTCTAAGTAGGGGACTGTGTGGGAAAGCATTTTCTATAACATAAGATACTTTTAAGGTTTAATTCATATAAATGTTATATTGTGATATATATATTAAATATTATATTAAAATTTAAAAGTGCTTTTTGGATAGGTATATAATTTCATATTGGCTTATGTTTAGGTTTAAAGGATGGAGAAATAGTTCGTTTTAAATTATTTTAGCACAAATTACCAAACATACCATTACATTAATTAGAATGCCAGCAAATCAAGGATATGTGATTGTGGAAGCCGCTGAATTTCTTTGATGAATATACTACATGTGTGTTTTTAGTAAGTTAAGATTTCATAGTTGCCTTTTTAATGCAGAAAAGGAGTTCTTTTTACTTTTTCAAAAGGAACAGATATGTTTTGAAATATGGAGCCTTTTGTTTTGGAGCAACTGCAGAAAAGAAATAAAGAAGTGTGGATTTTACTTCTGTCCAGAAGTATAGCGTTAGCGTAGAATGAATTATTTTGGTGTGTGTGTCTTCCATATATGTGTGAACACCATGTGTGGTGTGTGTATAGGTGTAATCAATATTTTTCATTTTATTTTTACATATGAGAATAGATATCTTGGTAAGTAGTTTAAGTGTGATATCAAGGGAGTTCCAGGGATCTTACTATTTCCCCCAGCACGTGGTTTACATATTATTTTTATATAATCAAGGAAAGAAACTCAGGTTTAAGGCTTATAAACTATGCTTGTTACTACCCAAGTTCTAGAATAGATACTTTTTAAAAAACACTTTCTCCAATATTATGTATAACAATTCTTTTTTCTTCTTCTTCTATGAGAAAAGATTTCTCTGTAGCCCTCATTGTCCTAAAACATAACTGCTAGGCCAGGCTGGCCTCCAGCTCTGCTTCCCAAGTGCTGGGATTAAAGGCATGTGCTACCAGTGCTACATACAATTGTCCTTTATCAAGACTTTCAAAGGAGTATATTCTTGTTGTCTTTTAATGACTCTGTGTTAATACATATGACTTTTTAAAAAAATTCATTCATTTATCTATTTATTGTGGTTTTTAGAGACAGTCTTTTTCTTTGTAGCCTTGGCTGTCCTGGACCCACTTGTAGACCAGGATGGCCTTGAACTCATAAATCTCCCTGTCTCTAACTCCCATAGTGCTGAGATTAGAGGTTTGCACCACTATGCCTGGCCTTAATTTTATTTGAATTACATGTATGCATGTATGTCTGTATAGGGGTCTATGCATGTTATGGCATGTATTCATGGAGGACAAAAGAGGTTATAGCTCTGGATCTAGAGTTACAAGTGTTGGTGAATCACTGGGGTGATTGGGATTTGAACTTGTGCCTTTGCAAAAATAATACATTCATTTTCTAACTGATGAGCTATTTCTCCAGTCACTGTAGGCTGATCTTAATTCAGAAGATGCCACATACTTAGATACAGGGCATAATGTAGACTCTTGAACATGAACGAAAACTAAATGATATTTAGTAATGATCACGCTGAGTTCATAATAGCTTTTCCTTATTTTGCGGTTCATGTGAAGTAGAGACACATTTTTTTTTACAATTTATTTATTTTATATATATGTGAGTTCTATCTGCCTGTACACCTGCAGTCCAGAAGAGGGCATCAGATCCCATTATAGATGATTGTGAGCCACCAAGTGGTTGCTGAGAATTGAACTCAGGACCTCTGGAAGATCAGCAGTCAGTGCTCTTAACCACTTAGCCATCTTTCCAGATCGAGATGAATTTTACAAAGTAGACCTTTGGCATGTAATATATTTATACTTTTGGAGGATTCTTCATCATCGCCATTCTATTTTTGCATGGCATCTTTGGTTAATTATTATCTGTCTACATTACATCTGGATATCATGTGTCCCCCTTCTCCATATCCCTCCCTCTCATCTCATCTACTGTACACCACTAACCAACCTACCCTTCTTCTCAGAAAAGGGGAGGCCTCACTGGACATCACCAACCATGTCATAGCAAGTTGCATCATAATAGGCTCATCTTCTGCTAAGGGTAGATAAAGCAGACGTGTTAGTTGATAGGGATCTAAAGGCAGGCAATATAATCTCCACTCTCTGCTTTTTTTGGCAAGAGAATATTTGTATTCAAATTTATGAGAGTGTAATCATACAGTTGAACTCCAATTACCTGTTGGTACTGCTTGTTTGAAGTGAACTTCCCTACTTTTTTATTGGTCTATGACATCATGAATCTTTTGGTTCTAAAAACAACCTTTGAATGGATGTACCATGTGCTGTGGTTGAAATAAAATATCGTCAACACTATTGTAGGTAGATGTCCTGGTCTTTGTAATCTTTCTTTAGAAATGTTTCGGTGCATAATTAAAACTTAGCAAAGCAATCTCACAATAGTGATTTCAAATCTATGATAGGCTACAAATGGTCACATCTATAAAACAATAATTTACTAAAATAATAATATTGACCCATACTTGTTTGACGTTCAAACCTTGTATTTCAGAGAAAGAAGATTATAATAGAAAAAACTTCCTATAGTACAATTCATAGGTCCCATTTTCTTTATATTTTCCAACTCTGGACTTTTTTTATCTGATTTAATAGTGAGAAGTTATTCTAGTTTATAATTGGTCTGTACTGAGTGGATTATAATTATCTTTAGAGTGTTGAAGCAGTGTGATAGCAAGCAGGTTTGCCCATGGAACCTATTTTGTAATTGAGAGTCATGAAGCTAGATCTGAACATGAGAGAAAATCATCAAGATTTAGTCATCTATTTGAAGAGAATAACAAGAAATTGTTAGCATATCTGATTACATCCTACTTTAAAAAATCTGAAAGAATGTCTAGTGAATAACTGTAAATTAGAATAAATATAGGAAAGCTGTCCAGCTGTTATATGATAAAATAATGAATATTTATTGTTCATCTAGTCCAGTTAATTAATATATCATTGTATTTATTACTATGATTTTAGTGATATTAAAGAGTCATGTAGTAATATATTCTCATAGTAGGAACAGAGGCACGGAGGATGCAGCTATCACAGTTTTTTCTCTACTCCATTATAAAAGACATAAAGATAAGTTAGCCTTGTTTACCTTAATCTATTTTAATATATCTGTATATAACTTCACCAATTTTATCATATCAATATTCACACAGTATGAGTTGCATGTATGATATAGTAATTTCACATCATATTCCAACACTGATTTCTTGATGTATGTCTTCAAAAATATCAGACTAAGAGGATAAGGAATGATCAACACTGATGATTCACAATCATGCAAAGAGAGGAACTGCTTAAATGTGTCATTATTACAAACTCTCTCCAGGTAGTGCACTGCTCTGAGTCTGTAGAGGCAGAAAGAATCGAGAAAAAGACAGCAACTCTCTTACCTGCTGCAGCCTGTTGCATTTATGCTTCTTGGAAGCCCTGAGATGAACCATCCATATGCTGACCCAGGTATTGACGTTAATGGGATGGATGGTGGTCACTTATATTCCTGTTTAACTTATAAGAAAATATGAGTGTCTGAGAATATGAACTCACCTTACTCATTAGATTTCATAAATTTCTGTTTTTACATGCTTGTAGTGCTTCAAAGTTATTATTAATTAGGAAATTATACATTTTCCATGATATGTTCAATTTCTTTTACTCATTAGTGTAATTTAGCCATTTATACGACTTACATAGAATACTTGTCAAATAAAAGTTCACTGTCATAGGTGATTTCAGTTATGAGTTTTAATAACTACAGCCAGAAGTGTGAAAGGACTATACTCTTCAGTTTTTCAACCCTATAATCTCTTGGGTCTAATTTATTATGTATTGCAATTTTAGGAGTTATTTCACACAATGTGACTTCTATCTTGGAGTTAAGTGCCAATAATTTGCAGAAATTTTCTAGTGTGCAGACACAGAATATATGTTGTTGGTTCAAAGCTTATCATCCATCTACAACTCCCAAGAAGATTAAAAAAGAGAATTAGTGATGAAAAGAAAACAAAAAGTATGTAGTACTGAACATTTGTACTGTGGAAAAATGGACATTTCTTCAACATAAAATAGCCTGAGTTGAAATAGTAAGTCAAAGGTACTTTTAAAAAATTATCTCCTCACTGGGCTCTATTCTTATTAAAAACCCCTGTCAGCTGCCTTCCACAAGATTCCATATGAGAAATTACTATCTTAAGCAGTTATGACCAGAGAAACTTCTCTCAACTTGACACTGTGGAATTACTTGGGATTGAGAGTTGTACAAGATTCACACTTTAATGCAATGAAACAATGGTCTAGTGGGACCAGCACGACCACAAATCTCACTAAAAATTCATAGTGAAAATTAATGCTTCATTCATATAGCATTAGAAGCATATTGCACTATTGAATTGGGATTCATGAAAATAAGGTCTGTTACATAGAAGGAAATGAATGGGACCATAGGCAGTTCCCCTCATTTTCCTACTTTTCCTATGCAGACTTCTGGTCCCCTACTTTTTCACACTCATATTTAGCATGAGAACAACTGGTATTGTTTTCAGTGTAGACTTGGTCAAAATTTAACTACTCCATAAAGACTTTCACATCCATATCATAGTCACTAGTCCTAAAATCCCTATAGCATTCAAAGCCAGAAGGAATCCAGATCTTGTGCTAGTATAATCAGACTTGCCTAATTCAAGCCCTGATAATAAAACCATAGAAGCACACTGTGTGCATCAGCAAGATAATTTTGTGTCAGGGTAGTGTTTTCCACGGAAAATTTAGTTGGTCTTAAACAAGGTATACCTCTGGCCCTGTGTTGTGCCAACCACACAAGTTAGCTGCCTAGCATAAGTCTACGGAGTTGTAATTCACTACCTTTGTCAATTTTAACAAGAGGATGTTCTAAAACCTACAGAGTGTGCCATGGTCTGATGGTTGAAGTTTGTATACGATTCTCATTTCCATGGTCGTGGGATACAGCTCTTGTGGAATTGGAAGCATATCAATGCTCAGGGACTGTACAAGTATAAAGATGAATAGAACTACATATTTAGCAAGAAGAGAGGCCAAATCCACAGATTATAAAAAGAGGCAGTTCCTCAGTCCTGTCGCTATGCAGTTGTAAAATCCTAACATGAAAATTGTTGAAAGAACTCCTGCTGACATCTCTAATTCAAGCTCAAGATTGACCCACAATTCAATCAGTCTTCCTTCCGGATACTGATGCACATGGTCTCATATAATGTGGGAGACAGATATATGAAGTAGATCAGCTTCCAGGGTCCAATAAGACACCTAGTTCACCAAAAAATGCCTACTCTAATCAAGGGTTTAAAACTTTGTGGAAAATTGGTATCTAGTGGAAAATCCATCTTGTTGAAGCTCCATCTGAGAACTTGAGTTTCTTAAACTAATGTTAAAATTCTGAGGGGCAAAGAAATCTTCCAGGAAACATTAACCAGTTTACCTATAGCCTCAGCTTGTTTCATCAACTAATATATCGTGGGAGGTAGTTCCACAGTCAGGCTACCTTCTAAGGCATTGATTATGGCTTACAAATCAACATTTCATCATCTATGCTAAGTTTTAGGAGCAATTTTTATCTGTACTTGGGTTGAACAAATATCTCATATGAACTTAGGTCATTTGTGTTTGAATTATCTTACAGAATATGAACTATTTGTACACACATAAAAATATTAATTCATCTGTTTTAATCACATTTATACCTTGATATGTTTGAAGGTAAATATAAACCTTACAAAATGTAGTTAATTGGATCCTTTAAAGTAAATACAGCTTGTTAATTTATAATATTGATGAATCACCCATTAATGAATCCATTCATAAATACTACACATATTTAAATGACCTATACCATAATATTTCAGTAGTTTTTTGTATAGACATTAAGATAACATTTTAGAGGTAATTTTTGGTTTACATTTTATCAGTAGAATCCCCAGAGTAAACATCCATTGTGTCCCAATTACATAGAATCACACTTAGCATTGTTAAGAGGAAGGAACATTATGTATAACAATGGAGGAGGCATATTTGCCTCATCTTGGTAGCTACAGATTCTTTATGGGAGCAATATTTTAGGCCAAACTCCTATAAAGGATAATGTGACGATGGAAAATATTTCACATACTCTATTACCATAAACATATCGACCAGAGAAAGATTTGTCCTCTTAAAGCCTTAATCCCATCTTCCCACAATGGATTCAAATGGCAATGCCTTTTCCCACAAAACACATACCCTCAGGTCTCACTATACTCCGTGTTTCCTCTGCTCCTCTGCTCTCTTCCTAATGATTGTCTTGTAATTTTTCGACAGTAATCAAATTTGGTCTTTTTTTGGTGAGATATTTTTGTTGGCATTATGAACTGTGGAATTAATGATATGAACAACAACATCACAGCATGTAGTGAATATTAATAACAGCAATGCAGAATTAATAGAACAGAGGTGTAATATATTTATTATTAATCATGACAAATAAGGGATTAGCTTCAGATTTAAAAGTATCTATTATGTATATTCCATGAAAAGCAGAAAGACTACCAACAAAATAAACTTCATATAGAATATATCTTAAACTTTCTAGTATTCTACCATAATAAACTATATAGAACATTATGCAACAGGCTTGTCTTAGCATAGATATTAGTACTATTATCCTGGATTAAATCCTTACATTTTAAAACATTATTTCTTTATTTAGGTTTTACACGAATTCTTTAGCACAACTAATCAATGGCATCAGATTAAAATAGCATGAAACAGTCTTTCTAATTTATTTTCCAAATATTTACGTAATAATAATATAGGGAGTATGTTGTGGTAAAACTTTTCCAACTCCTACCAAGTATTAGGATTCCTGGTATAGGTTCTTTGAGAATAGCTAGGATTTCAATGTTGTTTAAATACTTACAAGCATTTTTCTCACTTAAAAACCATTTTTCTCAAATGAACTCTGGGATAGTAATTCCCTATCAAGTTAGACTCTTATAGGAAATCTTTATGTGCTCTAATGTTTTAGCTTGTCCTAAAGTAGTGTGCCTCCAGTTTGCATGATCTGTTGTCTTTGAAGATATGATTTCTGGGTAAAGGACATTGCATTCTTTACATTAATAAGGTATGACTTGGGTATGTATTCTGTGGTGGGCTTGAAGAGGTTAGGACTCCCAAAAGTTCTTCCTATATTAAACTTATAAGGTTGCTTTCTAGTATGGATTCTTTGAAGAACTTGGGGAGCTGAAGACAAGGTAAAACACTTGCCACAGTCTTTACATTTGTAATTTTAATTTCCAGTGACTTTTCTGTAGTGAATTTGATGACTTGAGGAGTCGTAAAGGGTTTCCCACACTCGTTATATCTGTAAAGTTTTTCTCAGGTATGGATTCTTTGATGAACTTGGAAAGGTGAGGGTGAAGTAAAGAATTTCCCAGATTCACTATATTTGTAAGGTTTGTCCCCAGTATGAATTCAATGGTGAGCTTGAAAAGAATGAGTACTATGTAAATGATTTACCACCCTTATTATATTTATATGATTTGTCTCAGCTATGGGTTCTTTGATGACTTTGGAGAGGTGAATATTACATAAAGGATTTCCCACACTCAGTACAGCTGTAAGGTTTTTCTCGAGTATGGATTCTTTGATGAACTTTAATATTTTAGGACATTATAAATTATTTCTCACAGTTATTACATTTATATGGTTTGTCTCACATATGAATTATTTCATGAATTTGGAGATTTGAGTACTGGATAAATAATTTCCCTCACTCATTACATTAATAAGGTTTAGCTCCAGTATGGATTCTTTGATGACGTTGGAGAGTTGAAGACTGACTAAAGGATTTCCCACACTCATTACATTAGTAAGGTTTATCTCCAGTATGGATTCTTTGATGACATTGGAGAGTTGAAGAGAGAGTAAAGGATTTCCCACACTCACTACATTTGTAAGGTTTATCTCCAGTATGGATTCTTTGATGACCTTGGAGAGTTGAAGAGCAAGTAAAGGATTTCCCACACTCATTACATTTGTAAGGTTTATGTCCAGTATGGATACTTTGATGACGTTTTAGAGTTGATGAGCAAGTAAAGGATTTCCCACAGTCATTACATTTGTAAGGTTTATCTCCAGTATGGATCCTTTGATGACTTTGGAGAGTTGAAGAGCAAGTAAAGGATTTCCCACAGTCATTACATTTATAAGGGATTTCTCCAGTATGGATTCTTTGATGATGTTTAAGTGTTGAGGACCGTCTGAATGATTTCTCACAGGTATTACATTCATACAGTTTATCTCCAGTATGGATTTTTTCATAACCTTGGAGAATTGAGTAATGGGTAAAGGCATTCCCACACTCACTATATTTGTAAGGTTTTTCTCCAGTGTGGATTCTTTGATGATCTTTCAGTGTTGAGGACAGTCTAAATGATTTCTCACAGTTATTATATATATATGATTTGTCTCCAGTATGAATTCTTTGATAAACTTTGAGATTTGAGTTCTGGGTAAAAGATTTTCCATACTCATTACACTTGTAAGGTTTTTCTCCAGTGTGGATTATTTGATGAACTTGGAGATTTGAGTACCGGGAAAAGGATTTCCCACACTCATTACATTTGTAAAGTTTATCTCTGGTGTGGATTCTGTAGTGAACATGAAGACTTGAGGAGTTGGTAAAGGACTTCCCACACTCACTACATTTGTAAGGATATTCTAGAGAATGAATACTTTGATGATCCTGGAGAGCAGAGGATGAGGTAAATGATTCCCCACATTCATTACTTTTTTGACATTTTTGTCCAGTGTTAATGCAGTGTTGAGCTTGATGTTTTGAGGACTGTGTAAATGATTTCTTCCTCTTAGCACATTTATAAGTGTTATCTCCACTGTGGATTCTTTGATGATCTTGAAGTTTTGAGGACTTGGTAAATGATTTTCCACACAGATTACATTTATAAAATTTGCATCCCATATGTATTCTGTGTTGACCTTTAGGTTCCTTACATAATATTTTCCTATTTCTGTGCAGAATAGAATTGTATTTCAAAACTTGTTGTGAACCTTTTCCCTGCGGAGACTCCAATTGTGAAATTATGAGTGGCACAGACTGAGGTCTCTCAGAAGTAGCCAGAACTTCTTGATCTTTTGTTTCAGAAATGAAACACATGTATTTTTCACACAGATCATTTCCATAATGACATGTTTTATGAAGTTCACTGTCATGTGAATATTCCCAGAACTTCTTTCTATCCAGCTCTGAAAGGCCATTACAAGCAAATATTCTTGGTATTTCTTTCAGGAAAGAATCATGGGTACACTCCTTTGGGAATTGCTTCTTGGTATGGTTAGAAGACAAAACTGAAACAAATGAAAGTATATCATTGTCTGATATTTCAGATGCATATTAATGTAATATAGATATATATTACATAAACTGGCATCAAACTAGGGATCATAGCAAAATGTTACAACACAGAACTACAGCAATTTTTTCCAAGGACACAAATGTTCTGATCATAATGGATGTTAGAAGATATCTCATGAAACTATCATATATTTTGTAATATATATTAATGTCTTCATTAAGTATTCATTGGAACAAGAAGAAAACTATGATGGGCATAACTGGGCCCAGGGGTACTGCTCGATATATGGCAACAACAAAGGACAACATGTGTAGTCATCATCAAACCCCTACCCAGACCTAGCCTCGGGACAGAATATTCTCCACAGTTAAGTGGAGACTGGGTACTGACTTTCACATGAACTCTGGTGCCCCTTATTTGGCCATGTACCCTAGATGTGAAATCCCAATGGGACTCAGAGGAAGGATAGCAGACTACCAAAAAGAAATTTG
The DNA here is from genome assembly GCA_907169655.1 of Acomys percivali. Classification (NCBI taxonomy): domain Eukaryota; kingdom Metazoa; phylum Chordata; class Mammalia; order Rodentia; family Muridae; genus Acomys; species Acomys percivali. Next base: position 20,777 of record CAJRSG010005814.1, read on the forward strand.
ACAACCTAGCAACATATTCAAGGTCCCCATCAGTCACAGTCATAGGGAAGGGGAATGGGCTGAAAGCGGGTGGAAGGGAGGAATGGGAGGATGCACGAGATGGGATAGCAATTGAGATGTAATATGAATGATTTTATTTTTCAATAAAAAAACAAACAACGCGGGATTCCAAGATGGCCCCGACACATTAATAGTGGGTGACTTCAATACCCCACTTTCTCTCAAGGATAGGTCTTTGATTAAAAAATTAAGCCGAGAAATAACCTCATTAACCAATGTCATGAATCAAAATGATCAAAAACATATCTACAGAACTTTCCAACCAAACAAAAAGGAGTATACCTTTTTCTCAGCTCCCCATGGAATGTTCTCTAAAATTGATCCCATAGTTGTTCACGAAGAAAACCTCAACAGATACAAGAAGATTGAAATAATACCTGGTATCTTATCAGATCACCATGGTCTAAGGCTGGACTTCAACAACAACAGAAGTAACAAAAACCATATTAACACGTGCAAACTAAACAACTTTCTACTTAATGACACATGGGTCATGGAAGAAATAAGGGAAGAAATAAAAGACTTCCTGAAATTCAATGAAAATGAAGGAACAACATACCCAAATTTGTGGGACACATTGAAAGCAGTGCTAAGAGGAAAATTCATAGCACTAAGTGCCTTTAAAAAGAAAATGGAATCATCCCACATAAACAACTTAACAACACATCTGGAAGGTCTAGAAAAAAAAAAGAAGCAGAAACACCCAAGAGGAGTAGATGCCTGGAAATAATCAAACTCAGGGCTGAAATCAATAAATTAGAAACAAAGAGTACAATCCAAAGAATCAACAAAATCAAGAGCTGGTTCTTTGAGAAAATTAACATGATAGACAAACCGTTAGCCAATCTAACTAAAAAAACAGAGAAACACTATCCAAATTAACAAAATCAGAAATGAAAAGGGAGACATAACAACAGACCCCGAAGAAATACAAAGATGCTACTTCAAAGGCATTTATGAAACAAAATTTGAAAATGAAAAGGAAATGGACAAATTTCTCGACCGATTCCATTTACCAAAATTGAACCAAGACCAGATAAACAAATTAAATAGCCCTATTTCGCCTAAAGAAATAGAAGCAACCATTGATAGTCTCCCAACAACAAAAAGCCCAGGGCCAGATGGTTTCAGCGTAGAATTCTACCAGACCTTCAAAGAGGAGCTAATACCGATACTATTCAAACTATACCAAAAGAGAGATATGGATGCAACATTGCCAAATTCCTTCTATGAGGCCACAGTCACATTGATACCTAAACCTCACAAAGACCCAACAAAAAAAGAGAATTTCAGACTAATTTCTCTTATGAACATTGATGCAAAAATACTCAACAAAATACTTGCAAAGCGAATACAACAACATATCAAAGTCATCCTTCACCATGACCAGGTAGGATTCTTTCCAGGCATACAGGGATGGTTTAACATACAGAAATCCATCAATGTAATCCATCATATAAACAAACTGAAAGAGAAACACCTCATGATCATCTCTTTAGATGCAGAAAAAGCTTTTGACAAAATCCAACACCCATTTAAGTTTAAAGTTCTGGGGAGATCGGGAATACAAGGCACTTATCTAAACATAATAAAGGCTATATACAGCAAACCAACAGCCAACATTAAATTAAATGGAGAAATACTCAAAGAAATCCCTCTAAAATTGGGAACCAGACAAGGCTGCCCACTTTCCCCATATCTCTTCAATATAGTTCGTGAAGTGTTAGCCAAAGCAATAAGATATCAAAAGGAGATCAAGGGATAAAAATGGGAAAGGAAGGACTAAAATAACCCCTATTTGTAGATGATATGATAGTGTATACAAGTGACCCCCAAAATCCACGAAAGAACTCCTAAAGCTGATAAACACCTTCAGCAAATTGTCAGGATACAAAATAAACTCACAATAGTCAGTAGCTTTCCTGTATACAAAAGACAAACAGGCAGAGGAAGAAATTAGGAAAACTACTCCCTTCATCATAGCCACAAACAATATAAAATATCTAGGAGTAACTCTAACCAAGCAAGTGAAGGACTTATTCAAAAAAAAATTCAAACCTCTGAAGAAAGGGTTTGAAGATGACATCAGAAGATGGAGGGACTTACCTTGTTCACGGATTGGGAGAATCAACATAGTAAAAATGGCCATCTTACCAATGGCAATTTACAGATTCAACGCAATCCCTATCAAGATACCTACGAAGTATTTTGAAGATATTGAAAGATCAATTCTCAAATTCATATGGAGAAACAAAAAACCCTGAATAGCAAAAACAATCCATTACAATAAAAGATCCTCTGGAGGAATCTCCATACCTGATCTCAAGCTGTACTATAGAGCAACAGTAATTAAAACAGCATGGTACTGGCACAACAATAGGCTGGTAGATCAATGGAATCGAATCGAAGACCCAGAGAAGAATCCACACACATTTGCTCACTTGATTTTTGACAAAGAAGCCAAATCTATTCAAAGGAAAAAAATAGCATCTTCAACAAATGGTGCTGGTCTAAATGGATGTCTAGATGTAGAAAAATGCAATTAGACCCTTATTTGTCACCATGCACAAAACTCAAGTCCAAGTGGATTAAAGACCTCAACTTAAAACCAGAGACATTAATTCAGTTAGAGGAAAAAGTGGGGAAGAGCCTGGGACACATAGGTACAGGAAACAACTTCCAGAACAGTACACCAACAACCCAGTCTTAATGTCAACAATTAATATATGGAACCTCATGTGGCCTCGAAGCTTCTGAAAGGCTAGAGACACTGTCAAGGGAACAAAGCGACAGCCTACAGACTGGGAAAAGATCTTCACCAGCCCTACTTCTGACAAAGGTTTAATATCCAAAATATTTAAAGAAATCAAGAAATTAAACACCACCAAACCAAACAACCCAATTGCGAAATGGGGCTTGGAACTTAACAGAGAATTCTCAACAGAGGAATATCAAATGGCCAAGAAACACTTAGATAAATGCTCGTCCTCGTTAGTCATCAGAGAAATGCAAATCAAAACGACACTGAGATTCCATCTTACACCCATCAGAATGGCTAAGATCAAAACTCAAGCGACACCACATGCTGGCGAGGATGTGGGGGGAGATGGACACTCCTTCACTGCGGGTGGGAATGCAACTTAGTACAACCACTATCGAAATCTATCTGGCACTTTCTCAGAAAAATGGGAATAGTGCTTCCTCAAGACCCAGCTATCCCACTCCTTGGAATATACCCAGAAAATGCCCTACCATACAAAAGGGACATATGTTCAACCATTTTCATAGCTGCTTTATACATAATAGCCAGAACATGGAAACAGCCTAAGTGTCCCTCAGTAGAAGAATGGACTAAGAAACTGTGCTACATTCACACTATGGAATACTACTCAGCTATTAAAAACAAAGAATTCCAGAAATTTGTGGACAAATCGATTAATCTAGAAATTATCATAATGAGTGAGTTTACCCAGAAGCAAAAAGAGACAAATGGTATATACTCACTTATATCAAAACACTAGTCCAAGGGATACGTACCATGAAAAATTTTACATACCAGGAAAGTGGGTCAAAGGAGAGGTCATCCTATTGCGACTTTATGCGAGAGTAGCATGGAAGAATGGGGAAATAGTAGGACCCACAGGGTCCTGGAAACTTACAAGAAGAACATTATGACAGGCAGATGAGGGTCCTGGGGTCCTACTCAAACTAAGACACCAGCCAAGGAGAATATAGGCAGTAAACTTCGAAACCCTACCAAGACCTAGCCGTCAAACATGATATTCTCCACCGTTGAGTGGAGAGTGAGATCTGACTCTCACACGAACTCTGGTGCCCCTTTTCTGACAATGTCCCCTGCATGAGGAGGCCTGATTTCACTCAGAGGAGGTATAGCAAGTTACAAAGAAGAGACTCAATATCCTAAGAGCATATATCGGGGGAGGAGGTCTCCCTCAATCACAGACATAGGGGAAGGGAGAAGGGGGGAAGTGGGAGAGAGGGAAGAATGGGAGGAAACAGGGGAAGGGCTAACAATCGAGATGTAATACAAATAAAATTTTAAAAATGTCTGTAATAGTGACTCGGGGTGCTCCTCTTCCCTCCCTCCCAAGTGAGTGTCAAGGCCCCCTGACGCGCATCAGCAGAAAACCTTTTGCCTTTGCATCAAACAAACAAACAAAAACAAAACAAAACAAAACAAACAGCGCAAATAAATTATTAATTGGAACAGATAATGTCAAACAAATTTGTTGTAACTATCACACATGAAAAAAAACATACTCTTCACTGTGACACTCAATTAACAATATGGACACCAATCATTATCCTAAATACATGAACAAATTAATGACCGAAATGAGCAACTACAGAACTAATATCAGTTTTTCCTCTGAATGCAAGATTTATCAATAATTTTAAAATCAAAGAGAATATTAATAAGAACACAAGAGAAAACATGATAAAAATTTTAGTGTATCATGTAAAATCCATGCCTAGTACATGAAAAAAGGGTTTCAAATTTTTCAAAAACATTAAGGAATATTCACTAAGACTAATAAGATCCTTAGAAACCAACGAATTCTTAACAAGTTAAACATCTTTATGTCCCTAAACTCAAATTTGAATCCACAGTAATATATATATATATATATATATATATATATATATATACATATATATATATATATATATATATTTTTTTTTTTTTTAAATGAAAATATGCAGTTCCAGACCTGACATATGAACAGTCAAACATAACTTAAAGTAAATTTGTATTGAAGTGAAAAATCATTACATTTACCATTGCTTCTTCACTCCAGAATCACTCAGGTAATATTCTATGGTCACTACTCTCATTCTCATGTTAAAAACATTTTTTCCTTAGAATTTCTTCTATGTCTTCATGTTTGGGTTGTGTGTTTGTGTTTGTGTGTGTGCAGATATATGGATATGTGTACTTACAAGTACATAAAAAGTCCTCTGTATATGTTCTTCTTTTTTATCATTGCATATTGTTTCTTATATATGAACACTATTCTTTAGAAAATCCAGACTGCAGATGAAATGTAATATAACGGGAGAAATGTGGAGTAGTTTCTCAAGTAGAAGGGAACAAAAGATAAATAGAATAGAAGAAATATTTTTGACAAATATTTAAAAAGTAGATAAAACCTAAGTATAAGTTTAATAGGTATAGACAAAAAAAGAAGACGACAAGCTCCAAGACAAGAAAATATTTTTAACACAATTGAAAAAGAAACTTTCTCCAACCTAAACAGAGAGATAACTTGTAACATACAAAAGGCTTATAACGGAAAAAATATATTTGACCAGAAAAGAAATTCCTCTTGACACATTTTAGTCAAATCCTGCTTTGAGAAGGGGAAATAGGTACAAATTGTCAACCAACCTAGAACCCAGTTGTGGTACTAGATATAAGGAGAGGGGAAAATAAGGGTATATATATATGTATATATATATATATGTATATATATACATATATATATAAACATTGGATATATTAATCCGATGTTATGCCAAATCTTTGGGAGAAGTTACTAGCACAAGCCCAATTCCAGGTTTAAATCCATTTTAGCTTCTATTCTTTCTTCTCTCTCTTTCTATCTCTCTCTCTCTCTCTCTCTCTCTATATATATATATATATATATATATATATATATGTATATGTATATATATATGTATATATCACACATACACAAACACACACAGAGAGAGAGAGAGAGAGAGAGAGAGAGAGAGAGAGAGGGAGAGAGAGAGGGAGGGAGGGAGGTAAGGAGATATCATGACATTGAGTTAATGAGGAAAGACCTGCTAGTTTGAAAAATGTGAAAGAGAGAAAAACTAAGTGCAAAATATACAATATATAATCCATTTAAAGGCATAAGTAATGGAAACCCCCAAATAATTAATCATTCATAAAAACAAAAATATTTTCAGTAATTAGAACACAAAACAATCTACTAGTTTGTCAAATGTCTATAATATAATGCATTTCAGATCAACACTAATAAGGTAAAAAAGTTAAAGATCATATAAGATCCACGCTGTACTATACATTTCGTACTTTGTTCTAAAAGAATTTCTTAGGCTGAAGATGTTGCCTAAACAGTCTTAAGGTCTAGAATGATCCTTGGTTTAGAGTCCTCACATGCTGTGTCATTTTATTTCATCTTACCTGGTTCTTTTTCTTCAATCTCCTCTTCATCATCAATCCAGGGTTCTTTGTGTTGTTCAAGACATGTTAATACCTCTGCTTTTGCAACAGAAATGCCTGTGAATTCAAAAAGAAATACAGACACACCATTCTATGTAGCTGTGTACTAGCACAGGATTGTGCCAAATAGGGAAGATAGAAAAGAAGAGAGTATACATTAATTACTTACTAGTTCTCAATTCCTTTCAATACATTTTAGGCTCTTCATAAATCAATATTTTAAAACTCTGTATTTAACTTTCTTTAAAATGACATTGAAATAAAAAATGTAAGTAAAATAATAGTAAAAACATGATAACTATGGGATTCAATGTGGATTCACATATAAGTGCTACTGGCTACCAGCACAAAAGTTATGAAAGGTTGAATTATTATTAGGCTAAATGTAAACACGAGGTTAAGGGATGTAAGAAGTTAGCTATATATAAGACAGTGATCAATACCTGTAAAAACTTATGAGATAAACTAAGCAGTGGAAGTCAAGTCAGAATATCAGCTAGTAGAAGCTTTAGACATCCCTAAGATGAAGTACCAAGCATGGAATAAAAATATTCTCACCCACAGAAACCAGGTTGTTGTAGTTGTCCAGCATGACATCTCTGTACAAAGCCCTCTGGGCAGAGTCCAGACATTCCCACTCCTCCTTGGAAAAGTTTATGGCCACATCCTTGAAAGTCAGTAGACCCTGAAAATAAAATTAACAGTATCACCTCATGGCCATTGGATAAATTCTATGTTTGACACGAGGAAAGGTAAGTTAACTATAGAACTTGTTCTGTTATAAATAACTAATATGCGTTTTAAAACTAGATTATATTCTGAGGAAAAGACTTTTCTGTCTTCTCTGCAATGAAGCAATATTCCAGCAGCACTGAGCCTGTGTGTGGGGACCATTGTAGGGATCAAATGACATGATCACCACACCATGAGGGATGCTATTAAAGTTGCAATCAATAGGAAGTATGAGAACTACCAAAAGAGACCCTCAGATGAAATATTCATAATATATTGGATTCTATTCACTGTTAAATAATGACCCTTCTCACTCTCTGTAAAAATTGAGTGCCTATTTTTATCTTTGATATGAGAAAATATATAATTATTACAGATTACATTTTTATTTTGTAGAAGTTGTCCTGAAAAAAAGACTTGCAAATGAGGTGCTTTAAGCACACCGGTGACATAAGTTTTAAAGAGTTAATAATGAGAATCAAATGAGAAAACTACTTCTGAAAATTACTGTCAACATAGTGAAGGTTCAGAAGGTCTGACAATGAAGTATTTTTGTAAAGAAAATCCACTTCTCCCACACACATTCTTTTACCTGTGAAAAAGACATCTCTTCTTTCCCCTTCAGAATCGAATGTCCCAGGAAAGTTTACATTGAAATTTCACCTTCCAGATTCCACTCTGTGTTTAAATGAGCAGATTTTCCCTGTCCCTGGTGAAATGGAAGAGAGCAACACAAGAATCAAAACTACCACAATCCCTTCTTCTTGCCGTTGAAGTGATGCAGAAACCATGACCTCCTACAAGATTTTCCTTTCCTGAATTTAGGTGTTCTGTTTTCCCAGCATATTATGTTTTTCTCTCCAAACCCAGTTGAGCTGCTGCAGTAACCTGCTATATACCTAACAGAGGCAGATTGGAATTTTAAAGGATGGATAAACACAGCTGTCCGGTAAAATACCTCTTCACCTTGTCCTCTCTTTTGTCTGCCTGGGATAGCTCATTAAAAAAAAATTGGCACATATGTTTGCAGTCATGGCCAGAATCTGTGAGATTCCCCACCTGAAAGTATTTCTTGTCCTGGGTAAGCAATGTAGTTGCCTAGATCCAAGAGAAATGAAGCTAATCACTATCAAATTCACTATTGTCTCCACTGAGATATTACTTTTGGCTTCCATGTCCCAGTCTAAAAATACCATGATGTCGTTGTTTTAAAGAAAGCCCCATGGTTATATTATCTCACAATTTCCCTTTTATACTGACATTGCTTTTTTGTTCCATCAGCAAAACACTAACTGCTGATACATAAATAAGTTACCTATGCACCATTTTTACTGCATTTGGCTGTTACTGAAGGCAGCTGGTCTTCATGTTCTTGTAACATCTTCCTTCTTGATACTTTATGCTAAACTGAGGATTTAAATACAATTATATCATAGGCAACTTTACAAACCAAAATTTTATCATTCAATTTCTAAAAAGAAAATGTTGCATAAAACAGGCAGAATCATTTTGATATATTGCAAATTTTACCCATACTGTTTCTCATTAGTCTCCAAAGAAATAACTAATAAGAACTCAAATAGTGCCTCAATGTTTGGTGGGAAGTTTTCATACATTTCCTTTATTTCTCTTTAATTTTGCCAAAAAGTTACATATTAAGGCCATATTCTATGGATATAAGGATTCATAAATTTCAGAATTGGAAGATGTAGGTCTAACCAAGAGAAAGTTTACAAACTGTGTTATATATGGATACATTAATACAACTTACATAGAAAATTGCCTTGTCTTATTAGAAAAACGTACTGCATCTAAGATTATCTAGACTTATGGCACAATAAAGGCAATTAGAAATATACTGTAAAACAGGCTTGAAGTTAAATAAAGATAGAATGTATTGTTTCTTATGGAGATTAGATTTGATATGGCTCCATTGTGAGATAGAAAATCATTGGTTTAATAATTGTGTGGCATCTTTATATGCAATTGCCTCCAATATACTCATCATTGAGGCTGAGTGTGGTTACACATTCTTTAATTCTGGCTCTTGTGAGGCAGAGGAAGGAAGATGGCCAGGATTTTTTGAAAAGACAAATCTAGAAAGCAAGCTCCAGACTGTGGATGTACCTTTATTCTTCCTACATTATTTAAACACAGTCAATTATTAAGCCATTAGTTTTCTTTAACCAGCTAGTTCCCAAAGGACAGACACAGAAACTGTGGTTTATGTTTAATATGCAAGCACAAGGCTGGGCAGAATGTGAGCTACTCTAATCTTAATACCCTTAAACCCAACACATAAACCAATACCTTGCCAGTGTGATAACTCCCGGGTGGATTATCTTCCCTCCATCTCTTTTTTCCCACCATCCTCCTCATGCTTCTCACCCAGAAATTCCTTTCTTCTACTTCCTGTCCTTCTGCCCAGTTGATTGGCCAAACAGCTTTTTACTGGCAGCTGTTATACCCACTCAAGGCATTCCTCCATATCAGGATGCATAGGAAGGTCCTGTAACAAAACAAACAAACAACACACACACACACACACACACACACACACACTTGTTTATCTCATGCATAAATTCTGGACATGGCAGATATTAAGTTCACAAATAACTGAAAAGAATTCTGAATTTTTCTCCATTGCTAAGAGCCAGGGAGAAGGACTGTAGCTCCTCAGGATGGAAGGATTCATCTCCATGTAGGACCTCCTTGAGTTATTACTCATCTTTGAATTCCATGTACATTCTACCTCTCATTCATTACATGAACATCCTATGATCCCCTCAGGCTGACCATGGGCTAAACATCATTCACACAAACCCATACCTGTGGTCAGAGTACCAGATTGTCCTTGTAATTTCATGGGTCCTTCTCACATCACTTATTTATCAGGATCTTCTTCTTGTATTTTCAATTTACACAGAACTGTGTGAGCTGCATGTGTTTCTCAAGTGCATCTGTCACACAGCCTCACTCAAATGGTGTCACTACATCCCAAAGAGAGTGGGACAGGCATCTTCATAGTCGTTTAATGATAAGTCTTAGCACCAGAGACAAATAAGCACACAGACCCTGTGATCCTGTGAAAGGCTAGAAACAGAACCAAAAGAGCCAGTGTCCCAAGATGAGTCTATCACCCATCACAGGTCAGAGCCCTCTGGCCCTCAGTGACACAATTCTACTTCACAAAACCAGCAGCCAGAGCCAAACTCTGCCTCAAGTACACAAGGTGTGTGGTGGGACCTTTTACCTCCTGCTCTTATCCTCTTCTCTGCTCTCCCCAGCATGACATGAGTCTGCTTTCACCAGACTACTGTTCATTTTCTTACCCATGACAGCCTTACTCACTTCAAACAATGTTCCATGCCTGTGGAAAGTCAAGTCACCTCCCTGTTCTAGAAATCACATTTGTCCTCAGGTGTCAGGCACATTCCAGCTTCCTTTCCTCTGCAGAGCCACTAATTTACAAAGGATGATGAAGGCTCTATTGCCATGGACTAGACTTAAACAAGAAAGGCAATATTCACTGCAAAGAAACATGACTTTATGAAGACACAGTGCTGAGATGAAGTGCATTTGAGCAGCATTGCTAGTATGCGATCGACAGATATATTTCTACCTGGGCAGGCCTTGAAAATAATAGAAGCCACCAGATGCAGATCAGACAACCTGTCTGGGTACCTGGGGATTATTATCCTAAATTAGTAGAGATGAAAGGACTGAAGGCCCTTCTGAGAGGTACAAGGAAGGGACATGCAGACAAGAACAGGGCACCTGAGAACATCAAAGAGGTTACAAGGTGCAACCCAAATGTGGTGGGCAATGAAGTTCTGCATATGGAGGTGAGTGGATATAACTGCAAAGGACAGATCTGAATCCTACAGGCAGATGCTTATTCTAACAGATACAGATATCTCCACTGTATCTTTAGAAGAATCTGCCACACTACTTTGGGGTCAGTACAAGTGTCTGTCACAAACTGGGACATATAACCAGCTGGATGCTTCAGGATGAGAGCCATGATAGACCTGGCAGATATACAACCCATAATGCAGTGGAAGGAAAGAACAGTGTAAACATTGCTGTATTTGGAGGACAGAGGTGTCAACCTGGAAAACAAGGACAAGTCCAATTCACATATTGGGAATTAAAGAGCTTTCAGTTACTCATTGGGGGCTCTCACGGCAGTGTCAATAATGCAAATTTCCTACGAAGGGTGAAACCTAAACCTCTGGAGAATCCCTGCCCTCTGCACAGTGGTGCCACCTGGTATCCTCTGGAAAGCCTCCCAGTTTAAGATAAAGGCATGAACAATGAAGGTTATATTCAACCCTGCCCAAATCATAAAACATCAACTTCAGTCGAAGTCGTTCTCTGGGCTTTACAGGACGAGGACTTCGTTTTACGCAGTTTCCTTCCTACAGATGGGATATAAGCCAGGACTCAGTGGGGTAGACTGTAGGAGTGAACTGTTGGCTCATATTTCCATATCTACACATTAGTCCCATAGTTTCAGGATGTTCCCTGACCAGAGCTGATCCATTCTTATTACTCCTGAGAGTCAATATCTATCTGAATGTGTAATAGCAAAGCCAGAGTCCATCCAGTCTATCTGAAGCAACCAAATTCCCGGAAACCCCCACAAGACCCTACTCAACGGCTCCCAATATCTGACACTTCTGAAGTCCAGCCACTGCACCTTCTGCCTCCATGCATCAATGCTTCTTGCTATGGAATGGTAAGTCACCATTGTAGAACATGTTGACATACATAATTCCCACAAGAAAGGATTCCTGGGTGTGAGGAAAAATGTAGAAAGTGGACAAAAGGCAGCACCCTATGACCAGTCCCGTCACTTCCTATGTGCTAAAACTTTGGCAAAAGACTAGTCTGTCTTCTGGATTTCAAGAATCCAACCCTCATCATATTAGATCCTGGCCATGTGCCCTAAGACCTTGTGATGTGGCTCTGAGATGAGTATAGTCTGGATTGTCTGTCCTTGTGTGCTGGGGACTACAAGTTCTTGGACACAGCCTACAGAGTTCAGTTACCAGTATGCATATACTCACGCTCCCTTTCTTGTTTGTTGTTTTTTACAGGATCATTCTAGGTAACCATAATATTTTAGAATGGGACATGGAAACCAAATGTAATATCTCAGTGGAGACAATGGTGAAACAGAAATTGATTTGTGTGTTTTTTCTTGGCTCCCAGCAACTAGATTGCTTACCCAAGACAAAAAATACTTTCACGTGTGGATTACCTTCCACATTCTGGCAATTATTTCCAGTACAGGTGCCAATAAACTCTCTCAGGCAAAAGAGAGACAATAGTCAATAGAAATTTAACTGACAGCTGTGCTCAGTCTTCATTTAAAATACCAATTTGACTCTGTTATGTATATAGGAGTCACTGCAGCCAAACAAGTAAGTCTGTAGAGAAATATATAATCTGGTGGGAAAACAGAGCACCTAAATTCAGGAAAGTGTCCTCTTTGTTTTTTCAACCTGTAGGAGTTCATGGTTTTTGCATCTCACTGGCAAAATTCAGGAAGGGTGGCCACTTTTGATTCCTGCTTTCCACTCTTCAAGTTTACTAGGGAAAGGTAAAATCTGCTGCCTTTAAATACAGAGTGGCTTCTGGAAGGTGAAATGTTCATATAAACATTCGTGAGACATTCCATTCAGAAGGGGAAAGGAGAGATGGCTTCTCAGGTAAACATTTATGTGTGGGTCTGGGAAAAGTTGGTTATTCTTACAGAAATACTTCATTGTCAGATCTTCCAAACTCTCACTATGCTGAATTGAACTTCTGAAACTATTTTTCAATTGAATCTCAGTATTAATTGAGTACAAGTTATGCCACTTGTGTACTTAATCCACCTTTATTTCCATTCTCCTTTAATATTTTTCAGGATAACATGTATAAATGAAAACATAATTTGAAAAAATAAAAAATTTGATATCAAAGAAGAATGTACATACACAATTTTTATTGAGAAGGGATTGGGTGGTTATTTATCTGTGAAGAAAGACAATATTTCATCCGCCTTTCATCTGAGGCCGTATGCAATAGTTTTCACCCTTCTTAATACTGCAAACTTTTAAGAACATTACAAATAATTTAATCATTTATGCTTTTTGTACTGGTAGACTTTAGCACTTATATTTAAATCCACTTTGGCATTCATATTTTTCAGTTTTTATAATGTAATTTAGAAAAAGGAATACAGAAATTTTAAATGTACTGAGTTATTAAGTGTCTAAAACTTATTGGAAGGAAGTGAGAACTAGGAAGTCACTCATGTGTATTTTATTTTTTCCATCTTCTCTCTTTGTCACAACGCTGTGCTTATACCCAGCTATGTTGAATAGTGTATGTGTGTGCCTGTTTGAATCCACAGGTGTTTCTGTTCCAAAATCAGAGATAGTAACCTGTCGTGAACAGAGCGAGGGACCCTGGATGGTTGGTGAAGAGGAGATTGAAGGAAGAGAACAAGGTAAGTTGAAATAAAATGACACAGCATGTGACGTTACAAAATCTAGACATGAAGTGTGGTTAGACGACCTCTTCAGCAGAAATTATTGCTGAGAATTTCTTTTAGATCTGTGTACTAAATGTGAAGTATAGCACGAATGTTATATGATTTTTGTCTTTTTTATCTTGATAGTGGAGTTTTGAAATGCGCTGTTAGAAACATTTGACAAACTAGTATATTATTCTGTGTTCTAATTCCTGATGATATTTTCATTACATGTGAATGATGAATAGATTTGGGTTTTCCGATTATTTATTACCTTAAAATAATTCAATAGCATTTATTTGGCATATAGGTTTTTTTCCTTCCACATCCTCCCAGACCAGCTTCTCCCATCACACTAACTCACTGTCAAGATCTCTCTCTCTCTCTCTCTCTCTCTCTCTCTCTCTCTCTCTCTCTCTCTCTCTCTCTCTCTCCCTCTCTCTCTCAGAAAGAAGAAAAGAATAGAAAGAATAGTAGCCAAAAGGATTTAAACACGCTATTGGATTTGTGCTGGTAACTTCTGAAGCTAAGGCATGCAATAGGGGTAATATATCCAGTTCCATATATTAAGAACACTTATTTTTCCACTCCTTGAATCTAAGTAATAAAATTTGTTCTCATGTTGGGTGATATTTTGTACCTCTTTCCCATTCACAAAATAGGATTTTTTTCTGCCTTAAACTTGTTCATTTATACAGTGGTTTTGTATGGGTGGTAGTCTAATGTGTCTATAAGGTGCTGTTGACTGTGAGTCTTCCAACACCTCTGGCCTTTATAATCCTCTGCCTCTTTGTCTACATAGGTCTCTGAGCCTTGATAGAAGTGGTGTGATAAAGATAACCCATACAGGATCAAGTGCCCCAAAGTCTCTCAGTATCTGCACTTTCTCAAGTTGTTGTCCTCCATGTTAAGCTTCTCTATTGGAAGTTGAGTGATAGACAAATCTATTGAAAAGGAATATGCATTTTGGAGGCATATTATCGCCATTTTAATTTATAAGAATAATAGTAGCTTTTAATATCAAGCCCATGACTTTTTATTCTCAGATTATTGGCTTCATAAACAGGTCAGATGTGGGTGTCAACTCACAAAGCCACCTTAATGTCATTCAAAAATAGTGGGTACTGACAAAGTATTTGCAGAACTATTCACACCAGTGAGCATATCTTGCAGGAAGGTCAGCATTGAACATCATAGAGTTCATATCTGTGTGACACTTGATTAATTTTGTCTTCCTATTACACAAGAAGTAGCTGTCAATACTATGATTACAAGTCAGTAGGGGTGAAAAATCCACCTTAGCATGAGTTCACAATGTTTGCTGCTGTATGTACGAAGTGTCTTCAGGTATAGATTCAATTCCTCAGGTTTAGAAAGAATATAAGTGTGTATGGAATTACTTATGACATTTCATTGAACCATAAGTCCTTTAGATAATAACTCAAAATGTTCTAGCTCATTTTTTTGTACTATTTTCTGTATTTAGTGGCATTTGACTTTGAGTTATTTTATTGTCTTTCTTGGTCATTTAAATGGATTTTCATATGCAAATGTGTTAGGCTTCTAGACTATTATTTTCCAATAAGCTATTGAAAAGAAATTTAGTGTGAATTAGAGAAATGTTTTAGTTACAGCTTTCTAAATTTTAGTCTTATGACCTGAGTTCAATCTCCATGATGCACATAAGAAAAGTAAGCTTCTACTAACTATCCCTTGGTCACAGGTATGCCACCACACATAAAGACAATACATATAACTTTAAAACTAGGCTAGTAGTGAATATTTGATCACCATAATTCTGTTCTGTTTTATGCCACATCTCTTGATATTGTTTTTCCATTATGACACTATTCTTATTGTTTTCGTGTGTGAAAAACAATAGAAAATGTATTAATGCCAAAATACCTAATTGATCATAGATACTCTAAGTAGAATATACTAGTCTTGAAAGCTAGCTTACCACACTAAAGAAAAAATGTAATGTTTGTTCTTTGAACTTCCTAATTTACACTAATTGTTTCTCCAGATGGGTTCAAGGCAGAATTTAGCAGACTATCCCTTTAGAACTAATGCCAGGGTTCTTCATCTTTTCTTCAGAGTAGAAATTCAAGGAATTTTACCAGTTTTTACCTTTAAGAATCCACTATAAGGTTGGTATAAAACTAAACAAAAATGTTTGTACAGGTATCTTTTATGAAAATGGATGCAAAAATTATCAGTTATATATTTCCAAAATATATTAAAACACATAATAATAATAATAATAATAATAATAATAATAATAATAATACAGTGTAAAGAGACCACCACACAACTACCTCATGATAATCTCATAATGTAAGAGGTCTTTGACAAAATACCTCAATCATTACATTAGAGTTCTATAAACTAAAAGAGTTTGCCATAAGCATTGGGGCAGCAACATTGTGGTGTGTGGAAAGAATATCAAGATAATTCCATTAAAATCAGAAAAAAATAGAAGGATGTCTATTCCATCATTACCTCTGAAATATACTTGTAGAAATCATATCTAGAGCAAAAACATTATGATGACTTTTGTAGAATAAACATAGGATACAGAAGATCAAAGTATCCTTAATTTGCGATGACGATTTTACATATAAAATTTGACAAGATATTTCTTGCAGCTGTTGTCATGTTTTTGTTCGTCTGTGCTTCTTTTGAACAATACCATCCTCCCTAGTGGTAGCACACATACACACACACACAGAGAAACACACACACACACACACACACACACAGAGAGAGAGAGAGAAAAACACACACACACACACACAGAAACACACCCACCCTACATGTATAATGTATGCCATATATATATTATACATATATATTCACATGTATTTTGTATAATTTGTGAAAATATACAATAATTATTTCATAGAGCTTTACCTATATGACCTATATTTATTAATTAAGTAATCTAATTATTTATTGTTTGCTTGCTTGCTTTACACCTTGAAATTAGCTCCCTTTCTTCATGGTTCCACTTTCCTTCTCTCGTCCCCCATCCCCATTCTCTTCTAGACAGAAAAAGGGGGACAAGAGCAACAACCAACCCCAGAACATCACGTCATGTAAGTGCTGAGCCCATTCTCTTCCTTTGTAGCCTGCCCCTGGAAAACGATTGGAAAGTAGGCAAAAATTCTATGTCAGAAATAGTTCTCAATCACTTAATTGGGGGATCCCCATGGAATATGAGACGTCCTGTGGCTCCATCTATATAGCGGGCCTAGGTCCAGTCCATGCGTGGTCTTTGGTTGATGCCTCAGTCTCTTCAATTCATACTGGGCCCATGTTAGTTGGCTCTGGTGATCTTCTTGTGATGCCCCTGTCCCTTCCACATCCTTCTAGCCTTCCCATTAACTCTTCCACAAGAATCATTGAACTTCACTGTGAGTTTTAGCATCTGTTTTGATCTGCTTCTGGATGGAGCCTCTCAGAGGACAGCAATGCTAGACTCCAATCTGCAAGCATAGCAGAGTATCCACAATAGTGTCAGGGTTGGTTCTATCCTATGGGATGGGTTGCAGGTTGTGACAGGCGTAGGTTGGAAATTTCCTCACCCTCTGCTCTATATTTATCTCTGGGTAAATTTTAGGTCGATCCCTTTGTGGATGGGTTGATGTTACTCTCCCTCCATTAGAAGTCCTATCTAATCAGAGTTCAGCCTCTTGAGTCTCCGTGACCCCTACAACTACATGTTTCAGCTAAATCGTCTCTATACACTCCCAGAAGCCTACCCTGTTTTAGGCCTCCAGCTTGTCACAGAGATGCCTCCATCTATAATTTTTCTTTTCTTTTCAAACTTTCTGTCCTAATTTTCCTACTCTCACCAGCTCTGATCTCCACCCTCATGTTTTCCTAGCATTCCGTCTCCTAAACTGTTCCTCCTTTACAGTGTCTTCTGTGGTCACTTGTATGTCTCACTTAGTTTTATTTGTAGTATAATATGATGTTTTAACTTTTTTCATTTCTGAAACATGCACACTAATATTTTAGATTATTATTGTAGTTGATGATCATTAATAAATCACCAATGTTTGGGAAATGTACTAACCCCAAAAAGACACATGCTGACTGTTTGAACTCTAGTATGAATAATTCTTAAAACACTGTAGATATCTAAGTGCAAAGGCCATAATTAAAGTTTGGAGACACGACACACAAGAATTTGCCAATGACATGTACTTTCACATTTTATTGTTCCCTGATCACTACGTGATTCATAGCTTTCCTCATTAAGGACCAACACAATCATGTATGACAACAATACCTTTTGACTAAGACATGTGTAACTTAAAGTTTAGCTGAAATATAATTTGTTGCCATAAAAAACCACAAATGTACGTTAAGTCTCTAGTGGCACACACATACGCACACACACACACCACACACACACACACACACACACACATACACACATACACACAAAGAAACAGAGATCATTCCTTGAAATTACAAAATTGCAATATTTGAAGCGTTTATGAGTGAAGAAATGTGACTTTTGTGTTAAAAAATTAAAAGTATATTGTGTAATCATATTTTATTTTGAAGAAATCACATTCATGAGCTCTTAAAATTCTCTGCGATCTCAATTGAAACAGAAATGTAAAGAGGAGGGAAATTCATCGTAAGTAAAATTAGTGGAGGTTGAGTGTGCTGAAAGTTATGTGAAGACGAGTTCATCTGTGTAATTAATAGGATTTACTCTGTAAAATATAATTTAATTGGGGTAAGTTATTAAGATCATCTATTAACTTGTATTTCATCAAGATTTTGTACCTTAAAGTACGTAAAACTAGATTGAAGGACATGGAATAATTTTTTATGAAAAAAGCATTCCACCAAGCATATTCTTTTTAAAAAGCAATTTGGAGGTTGTAATTATACTACTTAAATTTAGGTATGTATTTGAGAAATATTCATTTCTGTAAGGATTAGCAAGCTACATTTTTTCCCTCAACATTTTCCCATTGTTTGAGTTGTTAGTAAAACCATGACATTAATGTAATATTGGCAGGAAGATTGCCTAACTTTCCTAATGTGACAATCCTTTATACAAAAGGACACATCTTATATTTTATCCAGAGAATACAAATATGGTAAGTCAATGTTTATTCTGAAAGAACTTCACTCTTATTAACTCATTTCATGAATGCTCACCAGTTGATGTGGTTGATATTATGAAAATATAGACAGAAGAAGAAACATGTTGATTTTTCATATAAGATGTTTTCTCTAACACTCTCAGTCCTGTTGAAACATTTCAATATATAAGATATGAAAGGTTAGTGTTAAAAGAAATGCTATTATCATATATACATTGATCATCTACATTGGTGTATATTTAAAAATTAATCTCATACTGTAAAAATATTCTCTTTTTAAGTTTATCCCAGACAGAGTTTTTCTGTTTAATAGGCCTGGCTTTCTTAGACTCACTTTGTAGACCGGGATGGCCTCAAACCCTCAGAGATTCTCCTACCTCTGTAGGTAGACAAGTAAAAGATTTGTAGACAAGTGAAGATTGCTCCTCCTGCCTCCTTTCTAGGTGCCTTTTGTTCAACTTGACTCTCCTGAGAGAGCTGCAAGCTGTCCTTGTGCCTGGCCCTGGCCACAGGGAGGTAGGGGGGTATCCAAGGAGGATGCAGAGAGAAAGATCCATATCTTAGAACTACTTGGGTACTCTGGAGTAAGGAAAGAGAGTGATGTATTCTGAGTGGTGCCCAGTGGTCTGGGGGTGTGGGTGGGGTGGAGTCTTGAGGAGAGGAGAGAGATTGTGACAGACTTTCTGGGAGCTCAGAATGGTTGCCTGGTTGCCTGGTTACCTGGTTGCCTGATTGCCGGGTGGGACCCAGTAGGTGGTTAGGATTTGGGGATCCAAGCCAGGGCCTTGTAGTCAAGTGGGTAGATTGGGATGGAATGCTTCTTCTTTTGATATGTCTTTGTTCTTACACTAGGGGCTTGGTTGGCCTGGTTCTGCAGCAAGATTGTAGATGTCTCCAGCCCCTGAGGGAGCCCCTGCTGTGGTTGCTCCTCCATCCAACTCCAGATGGCAGGGTCCACGGGTGTGAAGGCAGGGAATGCTGGAGCCCTCACCAGTGGGCTCACAGCACCCTACGTTTTCCCAGCATCCTCCGCGGAGCCTCCTCCTGCCTGATGAGAAGCCAGTGCTGGGCTCAGGGACACCCTGAGGCTGTTGGCCCTCTCCCTTGTGGTATCTGTCCTGATCTCTCTGACACCACGACAACCATCACCCTGTCGCTGCCCTATCAGACCAGGGTCAGCCTTGGAAGGCCTTGGGGGCAAGCCCCCTTGACCTTGAAGCTGGATTGTCCACTGTGACCCAGGTGTCAGCACACCCAGGAGAAGCCTGGCAGCTTTACTGGTCACCAGAGGGGGTGGGGTTAGGCATAGAGCTCCTGGGTCTGCTAAGAGTCCTGGCTAGTTTCCTCATCTTCCAGTTCAAGAGTTTGTTTCTTAGGCTCCTTTCTGATGGTCTAGATTGGCTGAAGGGTTTCTGTAGAGTTCCATGAGGGTAGCCTACAGGCATAGGGCGCTCCCTTTTTCTCAGCCAACAAGCCCTTCAGGGCTGCCAGGTACCCATAGTGGAGTCCACTCAGTGCAGTGTGTCCCAGGAGTCCTTGTGTTACCTGTGCCCACTTCCCCCCTCGCATCTCCACTCTGCATCCCCTTCAACCTCATCCTTTATCCTCTTTATCCCCCTACCCCCACTTCTCATAACACTGCCCAAGTTCCCTCCACACCTACACCCAGACATCTTGCTCACACCCCAGCATAACCCCTTAGGGAATCCTTTCAGCCTGCACAGAGACCCAACTCAGGCTTTCCTGGCCTAAAGGCCTGTTGGCCATTTTAGAGTCTTGGGCCAGCCAGCAGATGTTTTTTTGCTTTGAGAAGGGCAGGGTGAGTGTGGCCCTCACCCTCCATGGTTGGCATCACCCTCCACATTTGGCATCACCATCAAGCAGAATTGTTTTGGTGATCACTGCTTCAGTTCCTCTGCTTGTCTGTGCATGGAGACAGCAGTCCCCAGAGGGAGGTGCTCTTCTGCTGGCAGGACAGGCAGGACAGGCAGGACAGGCAGGACAGGCAGGACAGGCAGGAAGTGGGTCTCCTGAGACCTTTTTGCGCCAGGAGACCTGAGAGAAGAAGCAGGGTCCTGGTGACCCATAGTCAAAACTGAACGCCACATGGCTTGGCTAGCAGGACCCTGCAAACACAGCTTCCCAGGTCTCTCTAAGCAGCCATGTTGGCCAGGGTGACTGGACGTCTCTACGTAGGACCTGCAGCAAGGGCTGCATCTGGGTTTATGTGTGGAAAACAGGTCTTGTCTGCCTGTGCTTGTTTGTGCCCTAGGCTACCCTTGCACCGCCATACATTTGGTTAAGTAGTCCCCGCAGTACCCAGAGCTGCCTTAGCTCATTTCTAAGCCACACAGACATGGACAGACATATGTGTGCTCACACACACACACCCACATCCACACACACCCACATCCACACACACAGAGGCACACAGGCTACTCAGTTTCTCTGGGCTGTGATTAGGACATAAGGGACAGAGAGCCTTCCTTCCACATGTCCATTTTATTTATTGATGCCCTTCCCTGCCCTCCTCTAATTCCCTTCATACCCTTCTGTACTCCCTTGAGCTCTCTTGGGCTTTCCTTCTGTTTCTTATTCAAATTTCGCTCTCCTCCTTGATTCCCTCTCTCCCTCTCCCTCTCCCTCTCCCTCTCCCTCTCTCTCTCTCTCTCTCTCTCTCTCTCTCTCTCTCTCTCTCTCTCTGTCTGTCTCTCTCTCTCAGCCGTGCTCAAGGTCGATCTCAGGAACCTGATCTGTCAGGAAAAGTGTGATATCTCAGAACACTTCAAGAGGTCTTTAAGGCACAATCATGGTCATATGCAACCTTGCTGTGTGCAGCTAGTGGGTAGGAGCCCAAGGCAGTGTTGTATTCTAGGGTGAATCTCAAGAGAAGCAGGCAGAGGAGGATGTGTTCTGAAGGATTCCCCAAAGAGACCAGGCAGTCAGCTTACCATCCATGCCAGCTACACTTTGAAGCCTCTTCACTGTGATGCTCAGCATCCCTGTGGGCAACAAACTTCTGGATTCTCCTGACTGACTAGCTCACCTGGTCTAACAGGAAGAATAAGTTCACTGGTCTGCAAGGCCCCCTACCCTGTCCTGCCCTGCCCTGTCCAGGGATCACATGTGGAAAAATAGAGAAGTCACAGATGTCACAATGTGTGCCCTAGAAGATTGCAGGATGTGTGGTGTGTGTGTGTGTGTGTGTGTGTGTGTGTGTGTGTGTGTGTGTGTG
>CAJRSG010005814.1:49773-72746 GCA_907169655.1 Acomys percivali
ATATATATATATATATATATATATATATATATATATATATATATGTGTAATTTATTTATTATGTAGACTTCTGTCTTGGGGGTAAATTCCAATAATTTGCAGAAAAATTCTAGTGTGCAGACACAGAATATATGTTGTTGGTTCAAAGCTTATCATCCATCTACAAATCCCAAGAAGATTAAAAAAAAGAATTAGTCATGAAAAGAAAACAAAAAATATGTAGTACTGAGCATTTGTACTGTGGGAAAATGGCCATTTCTTCATCATAAAATAGCCAGAGTTGAAAGAGTAAGTCAAAGGTACTTTTAAAAAATTATCTCCTCACTGGGCTCTATTCTTATTAAAAACCCCTGTCAGCTGCCTTCCACAAGATTCCATATGAGAAATTACTATCTTAAGCAGTTATGACCTGAGAAACTTCTCTCAACTTGACTCTGTGGAATTACTTGGGATTGATATTTGTACAAGATTCACCCTTAATTGCAACCAAAAACAGGTCTAGTGGGACCAGCACGACCACAAATCTCACTGAAAATACATAGTGAAAATTAATGCTTCATTCATATAGCATTAGAAGCATATTGCCCTATTGAATTATGCTTCATGAAAATAAAGTTTGTTACATAGGAGGAAATGAATGGGACCATAGGCAGTTTCCCTCATTTTCCTACTTTCCACATGCAGACTTCTGGTCCCCTACTTTTTCACACTCGTATTTAGCATGAGAACAACTGGTACTGTAATATTGTTTTCAGTGTACACTTGGTCAAAATTTAACTACTCCATAAAGACTTGCAGATCCATATCATAGTCACTAGTCCTAAAATCCCTATAGCATTCAAAGCCAGAAGGAATCCAGATCTTGTGCTAGTATAATCAGACTTGCCTAATTCAAGCCCTGATAATAAAACCATAGAAACACACTGTGTGCATCAGCAAGATAATTTTGTGTCAGGGTAGTGTTTTCCACGGAAAATTTAGTTGGTCTTAAACAAGGTATACCTCTGGCCCTGTGTTGTGCCAACCACACAAGTTAGCTGCCTAGCATAAGTCTACGGAGTTGTAATTCACTACCTTTGTCAATTTTAACCAGAGGATATTCTAAAATCTACAGAGTGTGCAATAGTCTGATGGTTGAAGTTTGTATAGGATTCTCATTTCCATGGTCCTGGGATACAGCTCTTGTGGAATTGGAAGCATATCAATGCTCAGGGACTGTACATGTATAAAGATGAATAGAACTAAATATTTAGCAAGAAGAGAGGCCAAATCCACAGATTATAAAAAGAGGCAGTGCCTCAGTCCTGTCACTATGCAGTTGTAAAATCCTAAAATGAAAATTGTTGAAAGAACTCCCGCTGACATCTCTAATTCAAGCTCAAGACTGACCCACAACTCAATCAATCTACCTTCCTGATACTGAGGCTCATGGTCTCACATAATGTAGGAGACAGATGTATGAAGTAGAACAGCTTCCAGAGTCCAATAAGACACCTGCTTCACCAACAATTGCCTACTCTAATCAAGGGCTTAAAACTTTGTTGAAAATTGGTACCTAGTGGAAAATCCATCCTGTTGAAGCTCCATCTGAGAATTTGAGTTTCTCAAACTAATGTTAAAATTCTCAGGGGCAAAGAAATCCTCCATGAAACATTAAACAGTTTACCTATAGCCTCAGCTTGTTTCATCAACTACAATATCGTGGGTGGTAGTTCCAGAGTAAGGCTACCTTCTGAGGCATTGATTATGGCTACAAATCAACATTTCATCATCTATGATATGTTTTAGGAGCAATTTTTAACTGTACGTGGGTTGAACAAATATCTCATATGAACTTAGGTCATTTGTGTTTGAATTATCTTAAACAATATGAACTATTTGTACACACATAGGAATATTAATTCATCTGTTTTAATCACATTTATACGTTGGTTTGTTTGAAGTTAAATATAAACCTTACAAAATTTAGCCTGTTAATTTATAATATTGATGAATCACCCATTAATGAATCCATTCATAAAATACTACACATATTTAAATGACCTATACCATAATATTTCAGGAGTTTTTTATATAGACATTAAGATAACAATTTAGAGGTAATTTTTGGTTTACATTTTATCAGTAGAATCCCCAGAGTAAACATCCCTTGTGTCCCAATTACACAGAGTCACACTTAGCGTTGTTAAGTGGCAGGGATATTATTTTTAACTAGGGATGAGGCATATTTGCCTCATCTTGGTAGCTACAGATTCTTTATGGGAGCAATATTTTAGACCAAACTCCTATAAAGGATAATGTGACGATGGAAAATATTTCACATACTCTATGACCACAAACATATCGACCAGAGAAAGATTTGTCCTCTTAAAGCCTTAATCCCATCTTCCCACAATGGATCCAAATGGCGATGCCTTTTCCCACAAAACACATACCCTCAGGTATCACTATACTCCGTGTGTTCTCTGCCCCTCAGATATTCTCTTCCTAATGACTGTCTGGTAATTTTTCGACAGGGATAAATTTGGGTTTTTTTTGTGTGTGAGATATTTTTGTTGGCATTATGAACTGTGGAATATGTGATATGAACAACAACATCACAGCACGTAGTGAATATTAATAACATCAATGCAGAATTAATGGAACAGAGGTGTAATATATTTATTAATAATCATGACAAATAAGGGATTAGCTTCAGATTTAAAAGTATCTATAATGTATAATACATGAAAAGCAGAAAGACTACCAACAAAATAAAATTCATATAGAATATATCTTAAACTTTCCAGGATTCTACCATAATAAACTATATAGAACATTTTGCAACAGGCTTGTCTTAGCATAGATATTAGTACTATTATCCTGGATTAAGTCCTTACATTTTAAAATATTATTTCTTTATTTAGTTTTTACGTGAATTCTTTAGCACAACTAAACAATGCATCAGATTAAAATAGCATGAAACAGTCTTTCTTATTTTATTTTCCAAATAATTTTGTAATAAAAATATAGGGAGTATGCTGTCGTAAAACTTTTCCAACTCCTACCAAGTTTTGAGATTTCTGGTATGGGTTCTTTGAGAATAGCTATGATTTCAACGTTGTTTAAATACTTACAAGCATTTTTCTCACTTAAAAACCATTTTTCTCAAATGAATTCTGGGATAGTAATTCCCTATCAAGTTAGACTCTTATAGGAAATCTCTATGTGCTCTAATGTTTTAGCTTGTCCTAAAGTAGTGTGCCTCCAGTTTACATGATCTGTTGTCTTTGAAGATATGATTTCTGGGTAAAGGACATTGCATTCTTTATATAAATGAGGTATGACTTGGGTATGTATTCTGTGGTGGGCTTGAAGAGTTTAGGTCTCCCAAAAGTATTTCCTATATTAAACTTATAAGGTTGCTTTCTAGTATGGATTCTTTGAAGAACTTGGAGAGTTGAAGACAAGGTTAAACACTTCCCACATTCTGTACATTTGTAATATTTATTTCCAGTGAGGTTTCTGTAGTGAATTTGATGACTTGAGGAGTTGGTAAAGGGTTTCCCACACTCTTTATATCTGTAAAGTTTTTCTAAGGTATGGATTCTTTGATGAACATGGAAAGGTGAGGGTGAAGTAAAGAATTTCCCAGATTCACTGTATTTGTAAGATTTGTCCCCAGTATGAATTCAGTGTTGAGCTTGAAATGATGAGTACTATGTAATTGATTTACCACCCTTATTATATTTATATGATTTGTCTCAGCCATGGGTTCTTTGATGATTTAGGAGAGATGAATATTGCATAAAGGATTTCCCACACTCATTACAACTGTAAGGTTTTTCTAGAGTATGGATTCTTTGATGAACTTTAAGATTTGAGGACACTGTAAATTATTTCTCACAGTTATTACATTTATATGGTTTGTCTCACATATGAATTATTTCATGAATTTGGAGATTTGAGTACTGGGTAAATAATTTCCCACACTCTTTACATTTTAAGGTTTAGCTCCAGTATGGATTCTTTGATGACGTTTGAGAGTTGAAGACTGAGTAAAGGATTTCACACAGTCATTACATTTGTAAGGTTTATCTCCAGTATGGATTCTTTGATGACCTTGGAGAGTTGAAGACTGAGTAAAGGATTTCCCACACTCATTACATTTGTAAGGTTTAGCTCCAGTATGGATTCTTTGATGACTTTGTAGAGTTGAAGAGAGAGTAAAGGATTTCCCACACTCATTACATTTGTAAGGTTTATCTCCAGTATGGATCCTATGAAGACGTTGGAGAGTTGAAGACTGATTAAAGGATTTCCCACACTCATTACATTTGTAAGGTTTATGTCCAGTATGTATTCTTTGATGACATTGGAAAGTTGAAGAGCAAGTAAAGGATTTCCCACACTCATTACATTTGTAAGGTTTATGTCCAGTATGGATACTTTGATGATCTTGGAGATATTAAGAGCAAGTAAAGGATTTCCCACACTCATTACATTTGTAAGGGTTATCTACAGCATGGATTCTTTGATGACGTTGGAGAGTTGAAGAGTAAGTAAAGAATTTCTTACACTCATTACATTTGTAAGGTTTATTTCCAGTATGGATCCTTTGATGACTTTG
Source organism: Acomys percivali (assembly GCA_907169655.1). Classification (NCBI taxonomy): domain Eukaryota; kingdom Metazoa; phylum Chordata; class Mammalia; order Rodentia; family Muridae; genus Acomys; species Acomys percivali. Next base: position 54,383 of record CAJRSG010005814.1, read on the forward strand.
GAGTGTTGAAGAGCAAGTAAAGGATTTCCCACAGTCATTACATTTATAAGGCTTTTCTCCAGTGTGGATTCTTTGATGATGTTTAAGTGTTGAGGACTGTCTGAATGATTTCTCACAGGTATTACATTCATACTGTTTATCTCCAGTATGGATTTTTTCATAACCTTGGAAAACTGAGTAGTGGGTAAAGGCATTCCCACACTCACTATATTTGTAAGGTTTTTCCCCAGTGTGGATTCTTTGATGATCTTTCAGTGTTGAGGACAGTCTAAAGGATTTCTCACAGTTATTATATTTATATGATTTATCTCCAGTATGAATTCTTTGATAAACTTTGAGATTTGAGTTCTGGGTAAAAGATTTCCCATACTCATTACACTTGTAAGGTTTTTCTCCAGTGTGGATTCTTTGATGATTTTGGAGATTTGAGTACCGGGAAAAGGATTTCCCACACTCATTATATTTGTAAAGTTTATCTCTGGTGTGGATTCTGTAGTGAACATGAAGACTTGAGGAGTTGGTAAAGAATTTCCCACACTCACTACATTTGTAAGGATATTCTTGAGAATGAATACTTTGATGATCCTGGAGAGCAGAGGATGAGGTAAATGATTCCCCACATTCTTTACATTTTTGACATTTTTGCCCAGTGTTAATGCAGTGTTGAGCTTGATGTTTTGAGGACTGTGTAAATGATTTCTTCCTCTTAGCACATTTATAAGTGTTATGTCCACTGTGGATTCTTTGATGATCTTGAAGTTTTGAGGACTTGGTAAATGATTTTCCACACAGATTACATTCATAAAATTTGCATCCCATACATATTCTGTGTTGACCTTTAGTTTCCTTACATAATATTTTCCTATTTCTGTGCAGAAGAGAATTGTATTTCAAAAGTTGTTGTGAACTTTTTCCCTGCTGAGCCTCCAATTGTGAAATTATGAGTGGCACAGACTGAGTTCTCTCAGGAGTAGCCAGAGCTTCTTCATCTTTTGTTTCAGAAATGAAACACATGTATTTTTCACACAGATCATTTCCATAATGACATGTTTTATGAACTTCACTGTCATGTGAATATTCCCAGAACATCTTTCTATCCAGCTCTGAAAGGCCATTACAAGCAAATATTCTTGGTATTTCTTTCAGGAAAGAATCATGGGTACACTCCTTTGGGAATTGCTTCTTGGTGTGGTTAGAAGAAAAAACTGAAACAAATGAAAGCATATCATTGTCTGATATTTCAGACGCATATTAATGTAATATAGGTATATATTTCATAAACTGGCATCAAACTGGGGATCATGACAAAATGGTACAACACAGAACTACAGCAATTTTTTTCAAGGAAACGAATATCCTGATCATAATGGATGTCAGAAGATATCTCATGAAACTATCATACATTTTGTAATATATATTAATGTCTTCATTAAGTATTCGTTGGAACAAGAAGAACACTATGATGGGCAGATCTGCGCCGAGGGGTTCTGCTCAATATATGTCACCAACCAAGGAAAACATGTGTAGTCATCATCAAACCCCTACCCAGACCATGCCAAGGGACAGAATATTCTCCACAGTTAACTGGAGACAGGGGACAGACTTTCACATGAACTCTGGTGCCCCTTAATTGACCATTTCTCCTTGATGGGGAGTCCCGATGGCACTCGTGGGAAGGATAGCAGACTACCAAAAAGAAATTTGATAACCTAGCATCATATTCAAGGGGAAGAGGTCCCCATCAGTCACAGTCATAGGGAAGGGGAATGGGGTGAAAGCGGGTGGAAGGGAAGAATGGGAGGATGCATGGGATTGGATAGCAATTGAGATGTAATATGAATGATTTTATTTTTCAATAAAAAAACAAACAACGCGGAATTCCAAGATGGCGCCAACCAATAAGACACGTATCTGAGCTACTCCGAGGAGACCAGGGACATAAATGGAGCAACAGATTGCTGGACATTGAGAACTGTAGGTGGAGTGGGGCACCAAAGGCCGCAGACCAAACAGGGGGCCTACCCCCATGGGACAAGCAACATCCCGGAGGTGCTTAACGCACTCCACAAACTCTGGAATGGGATCTACATGAAAACTGAAGCCTGCAAATAAAGCACAGACTCGCTGTTTGGGGAGAGGATTCTTCAGAATCCCCAGCCTGAGGAGTCTCAGTGAGGAGGGTGAATCTGCCCTAGGATTCCTCCTTCCACACCACCCCAAACAGCGGAGGTCACCCACCTAGGCCGTTTGGAAGCACAGGCTGCGGGACCCAACAGAGACAGCTAAAGTGGGACTGCAGCTCGCTGGCCATCTGGGGCCCAACTTAACACCGATCACAGCGGACTGAGCCTGTAAACAGCAGCAGTGAGAAATCAGCTTGGATTGCACCCGCAGACCAATAGGGAAACGTGGGTCTTGCATAGCACGATAGCTGCGCATCAGAGGCCTGCCGGAAGATCTGGTTCTGCAGGGGGGACACCCAGAGCTCTGCAACCCTATTGTTCCTACCCAGCCTAGCCGCAAGGCACTGGCCCTGCACACCTTGAACGAGAGAGCCTACCTAGGGCTCCTGGCCCGAGAAAGCCAGGCACTCTTACATTACAGGAGACAAAACGTGGGTCTTGCTTGCAGTATCTAATTGCTGACCAAGAGCCAACTTGGTGCCTCCAGGCATATAATTCTGGAAGAGGTTGTACACCCTCACAGGTTATAGAGACAGACCTAAAAGACAGCTACACCTCCAGAAGATCTGATTTACCTTGGGTGTTGACTACAAAGCCACAGGAAGGACAGACGGCTGGGATCAACCTACACAACCAGAACGTTTGTGTGCGGACCTTAGTCTAGGTCCCAAAACTGATGATCTGAATTACAGCAGTAAAGTCCAAACAGAAATCTACTTTGGCTGACTCAGCCTGGAGACCAGAGTGCAGAGGAAAATTACCAGGAGGGAAAGCAGACCACCTATATGTTCCACGGAAATACTCCCTGATCCCCACAGGCAAGAGCACCTGACCCATAATCAGTCATCAATTAACCACTTTTAACCAATGACGGTCACTACAAAATATCTTCCAACATCAGAGCCATCAAAATGACAAGCAGAGAGCAAAAGAAGGCAAAGAAAAACCAGAACAGTTTGGCATCTCCGGATCCCACTGTTCCCAATGAAACAACCTGGAGAACCTAACAGCAATGGATAGTCAAGAAAATGACCTCAAGTCCTTACAAAGTAGATGATAATGGAAGAAACAAATAAAATCTGTAAACAAATGCAGGAGGAGGCAAACAAGAGGGCTGAAGAGTTAAAAGAGTCATATAAAGAGGCACTTGAAGAATTTCAGAAAAATATAAATATCCAGATGAAGGATATCATAAAAACAGTCCAAGACATGAAGATAAAAATGGAAGCTATGATACAGAAACATACAGAAGAAAAACTCAATCAAGAGGCATCAGAGAAGAAAGCAAGCATCTCAGATGTGGACTTATCTAACAGATTGCAAAAAATGGATGAACGAATATCGGGACTTGAAGATACAATTGCAGAACTGGAAACAACCATCCAGCAAAATGCTAAATCTGAAAAGTTCCTGACACAGAGCATTCATGAAATAAAGGACAACATGAAAATATGAAATTTGAGAATAATAGAGATAGAGGAAACAGAAGGCATCGAACTCCCCAGTCCAGAAAATATCTTTAATCGAATAATAGAAGAAAATTTCCAAATTTGAAGAAGGAGAAGCATACCAGCATACAAGAGGCCTACAGAACACCAAATAGAATAGACTTGAAAAGAAAATCTTCCCGCCATATAATAATAACAACACAAAATGTACAGAACAAGGAAAAATATTAAAAGCGGCAAGAGAAAAAGGCCGAGTATCATATGAAGCAAAACTATCAGAATGACTCCTGACTTCTCAGCAGAGACCATGAAAGCCAGGAGGGCCTGGACAGGGGTTCTGCAAACCCTAAGAGAACACAGATACCAGGCAAGACTACTATATCCAGCAAAATTATCAATAACCATTGATGGAGAAGACAAGATATTCCATGACAAAAATAAATTCAAGCAGTACCTATCCACAAATCCGGCTTTACAGAAGTTAATAGAAGGAAAACTCCACCCCAACTGGTCAAACTACAACCAAAACTACATAGGAAATAGGTAATTACACCATTGCAAAATCACAACTTCACAAAATCTTGATTGTTACAAATACCAAAAATGAAGGGACTTGGCAATCAATGGTCATTATTATTTCTCAACGTCAGTGGTCTCAATTCTCCAATAAAAAGACACAGACTAACGGAGTGGATGCGTAAACACGACACAACATTCTTCTGCATTCAAGAAACACATCTTAACCACAAGGACAGATATTGCCTCAGAGTAAAAGGTTGGGGGAAACTATTCCAAGCAAATGGTCACAAGAAACAAGCTGGGGTAGCCATTCTAATATCTAATAAAATAGACATTCAACCAAAATTAATCAAAAGAGATGAGGATGGACACTTTGTACTCGTCAAAGGTAAAGCCAACCAAGAAGACATCATGATTGTGAACATCTGTGCTCCTAATACAAGGGCTCCCACATTTGTAAAAGAGTTATTAACAAAGCTTGCCCCACTCATCAATACCCACACATTAATAGTGGGAGACTTCAATACCCCATTTTCACTCAAGAATAGGTCTTTGATTAAAAAACTAAGCCAAGAAGTAAACTCATTAACCAATGTCATGAATCAAAATGATCCAACACATATCTACAGAACTTTCCAACCAAACGCAAAGGAGTATACCTTTTTCTCAGCACCCTATGGAACGTTCTCTAAAATTGATCACATAGTAGGTCACAAAGCAAACCTCAAGAGATACAAGAAGATTGAAATAATACCTTGTATCTTATCAGATCACCATGGTCTAAGGCTGGACTTCAACAACAACAGAAATAACAAAAAGCATACTAACACGTGGAAACTAAACAACTTTCTACTTAATGACACATGGGTCACAGAGAAATAAGGGAAGAAATAAAAGACTTCCTGAAATTCAATGAAAATGATGGAATAACATACCCAAATTTGTAGAACACAATGAAAGCAGTGCTAAGAGGAAAATTCATAGCACTAAGTGCCTTTAAAAAGAAAATGGAATCATCCCACATAAACAACTTAACAACACATCTGGAAGGTCTAGAAAAAAAAGAAGGAGAAACACACCAGAGGAGTAGATGCCTTGAAATAATCAAACTCAGGGCTGAAATCAATAAATTAGAAACAAATAGAACAATCCAAAGAATCAACAAAATCAAGAGTTGGTTCTTTGAGAAAATTAACAAGATAGAGAAACCGTTAACCAATCTAACTGAAAGAGAGAGAAACACTATCCAAATTAACAAAATCAGAAATGAAAAGGGAGACATAACAACAGACACCGAAGAAATACAAAGAATCGTAAGATGCTACTTCAAAGGCATTTATGCCACAAATATGAAAATTTAAAGGAAATGGACGAATTTCTCGACCGATTCCATTAACCAAAATTGAACCAAGACCAGATAAACAAATTAAAAAGCCCTATTTCGCCTATAGAAATAGAATCAACCACTGAAAATTTCCTAACCAAAAAAAGCCGAGGGCCAGATGGTTTCAGTGCAGAATTCTTCCAGACCTTCAAAGAGGAGCTAATACCGATACTATTCAAGCTATACCGAAAGCGAGAAATGGATGGAACATTACCAAATTCCTTCTATGAGGCCACAGTCACATTGATACCTAAACCTCACAAAGACCCAACAAAAAAAGAGAATTTCAGACCAATTTCTCTTATGAACATTGATGCAAAAATACTCAACAAAATACTCGCAAAGCGAATGTAATAGCATATCAAAGATATACTTCACCATGACCAGGTAGGATTCAATCCAGGTATGCAGGGATGGTTTAACATACAGAAATCCATCAATGTAATACATCATATAAATAAACTGTAATAAAAAAAATCATGATCATCTTTTTAGATGCAGAAAAAGCATTTGATAAAATCCAACACCCATTTATGTTTAAAGTTCTGGAGAGATCGGAATACAAGGCACTTATCTAAACATCATAAATGCTATATACAGCAAACCAACAGCCAACATTAAATTAAATGGAGAGATACTCAAGGAAATCCCTCTAAAATCGGGAACCAGACAAGGCTGCCCACTTTCCCCATATCTCTTCAATATAGTTCTTGAAGTTCTAGCCAAAGCAATAAGACATCAAAAGGAGATCAACGGGATCCAAATGGGAAAGGAAGAAGTCAAATTATCCCTATTTGCAGATGATATGATAGTGTATAGAAGTGACCCCCCAAATTCCACCAAAGAACTCCTACAGCTGATAAACACCTTCAGCAAATTGGCAAGATACAAAATAAACTCAAAATAGTCAGTAGCTTTCCTGTATACAAATGACAAACAGGCAGAGGGAGAAATTAGGACAACTACTCCCTTCACGATAGCCACAAACAATATAAAATATCTAGGAGTAACTCTAACCAAGCAAGCGAAGGACTTATTCGAAAAAAACTTCAAACCTCTGAAGAAAGAGATTGAAGATGACATCAAAAGATGGAGAGACTTACTTTGTCCATGGATCGGGAGAATCAACATAGTAAAAATGGCCATCTTACCTAAAGCAACTTACAGATTCAATGCAATCCCTATCAAAATACCTACAAAGTATTTTGAAGATATTGAAAGATCATTTCTCAAATTCATATGGAGAAACAAAAAACCCTGAATAGCAAAAACAATCCATTACAATAAAAGATCCTCTGGAGGAATCTCCATACCTGATCTCAAGCTGTACTATAGAGCAACAGTAATTAAAACAGCATGGTACTGGCACAACAATAGGCTGGTAGATCAATGGAATCGAATCGAAGACCCAGAGATGAATCCACACACATTTGCTCACTTTATTTTTTTACAAATAAGCCAAATCTATTCAATGGAAAAACGAAAGCATCTTCAACAAATGGTGCTGGTCTAACTGGATGTCTACCTGTTGGAAAATGCAAATAAACCCTTATTTGTCACCATATACAAAACTCAAGTCCAAGTGGATTAAAGACCTCAATTTAAAACCAGAGACATTAATTCAGTTAGAGGAAAAAGTGGGGAAGAGCCCGGGACACATAGGCACAGGACACAACTTCCTTAACAGTACACCAACAGCCCAGGCCTAATTGTCAACAATTAATAAATGGGACCTCATGAGGCTGCGAATTTCCTGTAAGGCTGGAAACATTGTCAAGGGAACAAAGTGACAGCCTACAGACTGGGAAAAGATCTTCACCAACTCTTCATCTGACAAAGGTTTAATATCCAAAATATATGAAGAATTCAAGAAATTAAACACCATAAAACCAAACAGCCCAATTGAGAAATGGGGCTTGGTACTTAACAGAGAATTCTCAACAGAGGAATATCAAATAGCCAAGAAACACGTAGAGAAATGCTCGTCCTCGTTAGTCATCAGAGAAATGCAAATGAAAACGACACTGAGATTCCATCTTACACCCATCAGAATGGCCAAGATCAAAAACTCAAGTGACACCACATTCTGGCGAGGATGTGGGAGAGAGGAACACTCCTTCAATGCTGGTGGGAATGCAAACAAGTACAGCCACTTTGGAAATCTATCTGGCGCTATCTCAGAAAAATGGGAATAGGGCTTCCTCAAGACCCAGCTATCCCACTCCTGGGAATATACCCAGAAAATGCCCTACCATACAACAGGGACATATGCTCAACCATGTTCATAGCTGCTTTATACATAATAGCCAGATCATGGAAACAGCCTAATTGTCCCTCAGTAGAAGAATGGACTAAGAAACTGGTACATTCACACTATGGAATACTACTCAGCTATTAAAAACAAGGAATTACAGAAATTTGTGGACATATGGATTGAGGTAGAAATTATCATAATGAGTGAGTTCACCCTGAAGCAAAAAGAGACAAACGGTATATACTCACTTATATCAAAACACTAGTTCAAGGGTTATGTACCATGAAAAATTTTGTTTACCAGGAAATTGGGTCAGAGGAGAGGTCATCCTATTGAGACTTTAGGCGAGAGTAGCATGGAAGAATGGGGAAATAGTAGGACCCACAGGGCCCTGGAAACCTACAAGAAGAACTTTATGACAGGCAGATGAGGGTCCTGGGGTCCTCCTCAAACTAAGGCACCAGCCAAGGCGAATATAGGCAGTAAACTTCGAACCCCTACCAAGACCTTGCCGACGAACATGATATTCTCTACAGATGAGTGGAGAGTGAGATCTGACTCTCACACGAACTCTGGGGCCCCTTTTCTGACAATGTCCCCTGGATTGGGAGGTCTGACTGCACTCAGAGGAGGGATAGCAAGTTACCAAGAAGAGACTCGATATCCTAAGAGCATATATAGGGGGAGGAGTTCTCCCTCAATCACAGACATAGGGGAGGGGAGAAGGGGGGAAGTGGGAGGGAGGGAAGAATGGGAGGAAACAGGGGAAGGGCTAACAATCGAGATGTAATACGAATAAATTTTTTTAAAAGTCTGTAACAGTGACTCGAGTTACGCCTCATCCCTCCTGAGTGAATGAGTTTCAAGGCCCCCTGACGGGCATCAGCTGTAAACCTTCTGCCTTTGCATTAAACAAACAAACAAAAACAAAACAAAACAAAACAAAAACAAACAACACAAATAAAGTATTAATTGGAACAGATAATGTCAAACAAAATTGTTGTAACTATCGCACATGAAGAGAAACATACTCTTCACTGTGACACTCAATTAACAATATGGACACCAATCATTATCCTAAATACATGAACAAATTAATGACCGAAATGAGCAACAATAGAACTTATTTCACTTTTTCCTCTGAATGCAAGATTTATCAATGATTTTAAAATCAAAGAGAATATTAATAAGAACACAAGAGAAAACATGATAAAAATTTTAGTGTATCATGTAAAATCCATGCCCAGTACATGAAAAAAAAGGGTTTCACAAAGTCTAATAAGATCTTTAGAAACCAACGAATTCTTCACAAGTTAAACATCTTTATGTCCCTAAAATCAAATTTGAATCCACAGTACTATATATATATATATATATATTTTAAAATTAATATATGAAGTTCCAGAACTGACATTTGAACACTCAAGCATAACTTAAAATAAATTTGTATTGAAGTGAAAATTCATTACATTTACCATTGCTTCTTCCCACCAGCGTCACTCAGGTAACATTCTATGGTCCCTACTCTCATTCTCATGTTAAAAACATGTTTTACATAGAATTTACTTCTATGTCTTCATGTTTGGGTTGTGTGTGTGTGTGTGTGTGTTTGTGTGTGTGCAGATATATGAATATGTGCATTTACAAGTACATAAAAAGTCCTCTGTATGTGTTCTTCTTTTTTATCATTGTATATTATTTCATATATATGAACACTATACTTTAGAAATCAAGACTGCAGATGAAATGTAATATAATGGGAGAAATGGGGAGTAGTTTCTCAACTAGAAGGGAACAAAAGATAAATATAAAAGAAGAAATGTTTTTGACAAATATTTAAAAATAGCACTGAAAGATGTTGGTTCAAGGCATGCATGGTGTTTGAGTAGCAGGGACAGAAAGAGAGTGGACCAAGTATGTAGCCAATTTGTGGACTCTGAAACAGCATTGCTTGTATTTCCTGGATAAGAGGAGGCATCCTAGGGACTATGGGCACATCAACCAAGCCCCATATGGCTGATACCCAGGTTCAAGAGGCACACTGTCCCAGGTTTTAGTCACCCAGTACCTTCCAGCCTACCCAAACCTGGGTTACAAAAACACATGGCTGCAGGTAGCAAAAACATTTTATGGGAACCGGGGACATGGTTTGAGCGTCTTGCCAGCAGTTCTAATTTTCTTAAAGTTAATATCTGCTGGACAATAGGAGTCGACAGGGTATCGTTCAAAAATGGAGGCCTCCAGCAAGCATAGAGTCTGAGAATCAGGAGCTCAGTGAGTGCAGAGCACACAGTTGGCTGCTCAGTGGAGCCTACCCCAAAATGCCAGCAATCTCTCATGTCCCCTAGAGAAACAATGGTATCCAAGTTGCAAGAAGAAACAGTTCTATGCTCTGGCCTTCTGAATACTCCTGGAATTTTGAAAAACACACCAACTTATTTTTCACAGTACTAATAGCCATCTTGAAGAGACCTGCCAGATCTGAGAACCACACATGTCAGACCCTTATCCCAATCAGCTGACTATAGGTCCAACTGGGACACAGCCTTATGTGAAATGATACAGGCTGTTGGAGGAGATCCAGATCCCAGCATAGGACCAATGGCTCTTCCTGCATGCTCTAGAAGCCAAGGGATATTCAGGAACAATCAGCCAAAGCAAGGAACAACCAGATGGCTAAAGGGCACCAAAACCTATGGCAATATGGCACCAACACATTCCAACTACCCTAATAAAACATGCCCTGGACATACAAACACAACTGAAACTCAGGAAAATGGCCTTAAATCTATGTTTATGAATACAATAGAATCCTTTCAAAAAGGTATAAATAAACCCATACAAGAAATATAGGAAAATATGATAAAACATGTGAAGGACATTAATAAAATGGTACAAGACCTGAAAAGGAAAATAGACTAAATAAAGTAAACACAAACTGATGAAAAAAATGGAATTGGGAAACTTAAAATTAGAACAGAAAATGCAGAGGTAAGCATCACCAACAAAATATGAGTGATGGAGGAAATAATCTCAGGCACAGAAGACACAATTGAAGAAATAGATATATCTGTCAAAGAAAATATTAAATTGAAAAAAGTTCCTTACCCAAAACATCCAACAAATCAAGGACATGAGGAAAAGACAAAACCTAAGTATAAGTTTAATAGGTATAGACAAAAAAGAAGATGACAAGCTCCAAGACCAGAAAATATTTTTAACAAAATTGAAAAAGAAATTTTCTCCAACCTAAACAGAGAGATACATTGTAACATACAAAAGGCTTACAACGGAAAAAATATATTCGACCAGAAAAGAAATTCCTCTTGACACCTATTAGTCAAATCCTGCTTGGAGAAGGGGAAATAGGTACAAATTGTCAACCAAGCTAGAACCCATTTGTGGTACTAGATACATGGAGAGGGGAAAATATATATATAAACATGGGATATATTCATCATACGTTATGCCAATTCTTCAGGAGAAGTTACTAGCACAAACCCAATTCCATGTTTAAATCCATTTTAGCTTCTATTCTTTCTTCTCTCTCTTTCTAACTCTCTCTATGTCTCTCTCTCTCTTTGTGTATATGTGATATATATATACACAATGAGAGATAGAGAGAGAGAAAAAGGGAGGGACATATCATGACATTGAGTTAATGAGGAAAGACCACCTAGTTTGGAAAATGTGAAAGAGAGAAAAACTAAGTGCAAAATATACGATATAAAATAGATTTAAAGGCGTAAGTAATGGAAACCCCCAAATAATTAATCATTCATATAAAACAAAAATATTTTCAGTAATTAGAACACAAAACAATCTACTAGTTTGTCAAATGTCTATAATATAATGCATTTCAGATCAACACTAATAAGGTAAAAAAGTTAAAGATCATATAAGATCCATGCTGTACTATACATTTCGTACTTTGTTCTAAAATAATTTCTTAGGCTGAAGACGTTGTCTAAACAGTCTTCAGGTCTAGAATGATCCTTGGTTTAGAGTCCTCACATGCTGTGTCATTTTATTTCATCTTACCTGGTTCTTTTTCTTCAATCTCCTCTTTATCATCAATCCAGGGTTCTTTGTTTTGTTCAAGACATCTTAATACCTCTGCTTTTGCAACAGAAATGCCTGTGAATTCAAAAAGAAATACAGACACACCATTCTATGTAGCTGTGTACTAGCACAGGATAGTGCCAAATAGGGAAGATAGAAAAGAAGAAAGTATACATGAATGACTTACTAGTTCTCAATTCCTCTCAAAACATTTTAGGCTCTTCATAACTCAATATTTTAAAATTCTGTATTTAACTTTCTTTAAAATGACATTGAAATGAAAAATTTAAGTAAAATAATAGTAAAAACATGGTAACTATGGGATTCAATGTGGATTCACATATAAGGGCTCCTGGGTACCAGCACAAAAGTTATGAAAGGTTGAATTATTATTAGGCTAAATGTAAACACGAGGTGAAGGGATGTAAGAAGTTAGCTATATATAAGACAGTAATCAGTATCTGTAAAATCTTATGAGATAAACTAAGCAGTGGAAGTCAAGTCAGAATATCAGCTAGTAGAAGCTTTAGACATCCCTAAGATGAATTACCAAGCATGGAATAAAAATATTCTCACCCACAGGAACCAGGTTGTTGTAGTTGTCCAGCATGACATCTCTGTACAAAGCCCTCTGGGCAGAGTCCAGACATTCCCACTCCTCCTTGGAAAAGTTTATGGCCACATCCTTGAAAGTCAGTAGACCCTGAAAATAAAATTAACAGTATCACCTCATGGCCATTGGATAAATTCTATGTTTGACACGAGGAAAGGTAAGTTAACTATAGAACTTGTTCTGTTATAAATAACTAATATGCGTTTTAAAACTAGATTATATTCTGAGGAAAAGACTTTTCTGTCTTCTCTGCAATGAAGCAATATTCCAGCAGCACTGAGCCTGTGTGTGGGGACCATTGTAGGGATCAAATGACATGATCACCACACCATGAGGGATGCTATTAAAGTTGCAATCAATAGGAAGTATGAGAACTACCAAAAGAGACCCTCAGATGAAATATTCATAATATATTGGATTCTATTCACTGTTAAATAATGACCCTTCTCACTCTCTGTAAAAATTGAGTGCCTATTTTTATCTTTGATATGAGAAAATATATAATTATTACAGATTACATTTTTATTTTGTAGAAGTTGTCCTGAAAAAAAGACTTGCAAATGAGGTGCTTTAAGCACACCGGTGACATAAGTTTTAAAGAGTTAATAATGAGAATCAAATGAGAAAACTACTTCTGAAAATTACTGTCAACATAGTGAAGGTTCAGAAGGTCTGACAATGAAGTATTTTTGTAAAGAAAATCCACTTCTCCCACACACATTCTTTTACCTGTGAAAAAGACATCTCTTCTTTCCCCTTCAGAATCGAATGTCCCAGGAAAGTTTACATTGAAATTTCACCTTCCAGATTCCACTCTGTGTTTAAATGAGCAGATTTTCCCTGTCCCTGGTGAAATGGAAGAGAGCAACACAAGAATCAAAACTACCACAATCCCTTCTTCTTGCCGTTGAAGTGATGCAGAAACCATGACCTCCTACAAGATTTTCCTTTCCTGAATTTAGGTGTTCTGTTTTCCCAGCATATTATGTTTTTCTCTCCAAACCCAGTTGAGCTGCTGCAGTAACCTGCTATATACCTAACAGAGGCAGATTGGAATTTTAAAGGATGGATAAACACAGCTGTCAGGTAAAATTCCTCTTCACCTTTTCCTCTCTTTTCTTTGCCTGGGATAGCTCATTAAAAAAAAAATTGGCACATATGTTTGCAGTCATGGCCAAAATCTGTGAGGTTCCCCACCTGAAAGTATTTTTTCCTGGGTAAGCAATGTAGTTGCCTAGAGCCAAGAGGAAAGAAGCTAATCACTGCCAGATTCACTATTGTCTCCACTGAGATATTACTTTTGGTTTCCATGTCCCAGTCTAAAAATACCATGATGTTGTTGTTTTGAAGAAAGCCCCATGGTTTTATTATCTCACAATTTCTCTTTTATACTGACATTGCTCTTTTGTTCCATCAGCAAAACACTAACTGCTGAAACCTAAATAAGTTACCTCTGCACCATTTCTACTGCATTTGGCTATTACTGAAGGCAGCTGGTCTTTATGTTCTTGTAACATCTTCCTTCTTGATATTTTATGCTAAACTGAGGATTTAAATACAATTATATCCTAGGCAACTTTACAAACCAAAATTTTATCATTCAGTTTCTAAAAAGAAAATGCTGCATAAAACAGTGAGAATCATTTTGGTCCATTGCAAATTTTACCCATAGTGTTTCTCATTAGTCTCCGAAGAAACAACTAATAAGAACTCAAACAGTGCCTCAATGTTTGGTGGGAAGTTTTCATACATTTCCTTTATTTCTCTTTAATTTTGCCAAAAAATTACATATTAAGGCCATATTCCATGGATGTAAGGATTCATAAATTTCAGAATTTGAAGATGTAGGTCTAACCAAGAGAAAGTTTACAAACTGTATTATATATGGTTAAATTAATACAATCTACATAGAAAATTGCCTTTTCTTAATAAAAAAAAAACATACTGCATCAAAGATTATCTAGACTTATGGCACAATAAACGCAATTAGAAATATTCTGTAAAACAGGCTTGAAGTTAAAGAAAGATAGAATGTATTATTTCGTATGGAGTTTATATTTGATATGGATCCAGTGTGAGATAGAAAATCATTGGTTTAATAATTGGGTGGCATCTTTATATGCAATTGCCTCCAATATACTCACCATTGAGGCTGAGTGTGGTTACACATTCTTTAATTCTGGCCCTTGTGAGGCAGAGGAAGGAAGATGTCCAGGATTTTGAGAAAAGACAAATCTAGAAAGCAAGCTCCAGACTGTGGATGTACCTTTATTCTTCCTACATTATTTAAAACAGTAAATTATTAAGCCATTAGTTTTCTTTAACCAGCTAGTTCCTAAAGGACAGACACAGAAACTGTGGTTTATGTTTAATCTGCAAGCACTAGGCTGGGCAGAATGTGAGCTACTCTAATCTTAATACCCTTAAACCCAACACATAGACCAATACTTTGCCAGTGTGATAACTCCTGGGTGGATTATCTTCCCTCCATCTCTTTTTTCCCACCCTCCTCCTCATGTATCTCACTTACAAATTCCTCCCTTCCACTTCCTGTCCTTCTGCCCAGTTGATTGGCCAAACAGCTTTTTACTGGCAGCTGTTATACCCACTCAAGGCATTCCTCCATATCAGGATGCATAGAAAGGTCCTGTAACAAAACAAACAAACAAACAACACACACACACACTTGTTTATCTCATGCATAAATTCTGGAAATGGCAGATATTAAGTTCACCAATAACTGAAAAGAATTCTGAATTTGTCTCCATTGCTAAGAGCCAGGCAGAACGACTGTAGCTCCTCTGGATGGAAGGATTCATCACCATGTAGGACCTCCTTGAGTTTCTCCTTGAGAAACCATCTTGCCTCCATGTGGGTGATGCTACTGTCTGGTGACATCAATGAAGATTCTCATTACTGGGAATACCAAATACCAGCAGTTTGATTTTTTTTACAATATTTATTTATTTTGTGTGTGTAAGTGTTCTGCCTGCATACATGTCTGTGCACCATATGTGTGTGGCAACTAACGGATGCCAGAAGGTGGTATTGGATTCCCTGAAGCGGTGGTATTGAGCCACCCCTAGGAATGTTGTCAAGGTTCACAATGGTATTTGGCAACAAAGGCAGAGTTAGACCACCATTTGCTGTAGAGACCCGTCAGAGGTTCAGATGGTTGGGTTTTACCTGCACAGATAATGATCTGGAAAGTGCAGAATTTGGATTTTTAACAAGTCGCTAAACGATTCCAGTCATGAGCATTGAGAATAATAATACAGGGCAGCAATAAAGACCGTATTTCAGCTAATGATAGTTGCCGAAATTTCTTGAATTGTTTCAGACAGTGCAGCATGCAGAGCTGAAGATAGCAGCTAGACCCTGACGTTTATAGCTGTAAGCTCATTACTCGTGAGGCTAACAGCCTGGGCTACAGCATAGAGACCCTGTGCACAGACTCCCAAGAGAAGCCAACAGCAGTAAAGTCCAGAAGTTCTTATCCATGTTCCTGCTGTGACAACTCTTTACATGCTTGAGGAGTTTGTTGGCTTTTCTGAGCTTCCGCATCATCAGCAGTGGACGGTGCTGTGACTGTTTGCTATATGCATTAAGAGGTTTGAGTTGATGTCTGTAAGATGCTTGGAAAGATGCCCACCCGCTGCCTCTTTAGCAAGTGATGGAAGTAAGTAGCCTGGTTGGTGTGCTCAGAGCTCTTGACTCTTTAAAGTTACTAACTTCTGTGGCGAGTCATTAAATCCCCCGCCTTACTTTTGATTGTCTCTGAAAGGTTGGAGTAGGATGGAGATGGGAGTTACAGTCATTAATTAGGTCGTTTCCTAATGTTAGTAAAGGATAAGTATTCACTAGTATATTCTAAGAAAAGTATAACTCTTCTCTTTAAAATATTTGGTCCTTATAGGTTACAGGTAAATTGTGGAGGAGTTCTTGATGTTTCAACATTTGATAACAGTCAAAATAATTCATTCAAATACATTCAATCATATGAATGATTGAATGAGTCTTTAGTTACACTGGTAGGAATAAAAATTTAAAATGCTGAATATTCCATATTAAAAAGAGAAAGGAATACAAAGTCTATCCCTGGTTGTGTGCAGTTCAGTGGTGGCAGTACTTAGCATGACTGAGGCTCTGGGTTTGGTCCCAGGACTGCACAAACAGCAGAGACTGTCCTGTGAGGCAGGGTTAGGAGTGGGTGCCTCTATTTCCATCAGTGTTTCCCACCCTGGCATTCCAAATCACAAATTTATCTTAGATGGTTTGTCTTGCACTATTTCCCATAGGAGTATGTAGCTCTACTTAAAGCTGACTGTAGCTCTTGGTGGATGAAAACATTGGAGGTTTGCTGTCTCTTTTGTTTAGACTCATGCCTAGCCTGCCCTCTTCTTTTCAATTTTAGTTTACTTAGTATAAGACAGGATTTCAGAACGGAAAGGAAAGGGTGACAGGATGAGAATTAAGAGTCCTGAGTGTTGGGGCTGGAGAGATGGCTCAGAGGTTAAGAGCACTGGCTTCTCTTCCAGAGGTCATGAGTTCAATTCCCTGCAACCACATGGTGGCTCACAACCATCTGTAATGTGATCTGGTGCCCTCTTCTGGTTTGCATAAAGACAGTGTATTCATATATATATAATAAATAAATCTTAAAAAAAAGAGTCCTGAGTGTTGAATTTCTCCCAAGAGTCCATGGTTGTTTACTGTGGGCAGCCAGACCATAGCCGGCAAGTATCTCAGACCTTGGCATAATACAATGAGTGGACCTGGGGCAGGCTACCTTGTGACCTCTTCCCCTCCTTGCCTTGGGGTACATTCCAGAAGGCTGCCTTGTGACTTCTTCCCCTCCCTCAAGGTACTCTCCCGCTGTTCTCATTATTCCCGTAATTACAGAGGCCTTCAGAGGACATGAGAAACAAAGTCTAAAGATACCATCTTGTGGTTCCAGATGCCTAAAAATTCCACCCAGCCCCAGAACCACAGGGGCCCTCGCCCTGCCAAACATCCTGACTTCCTGATATCATGCGGAAAACCGCCCACCCAGATCACCCCACTCAGCCTCCTGCTTCAATGGTATATAATTGCCTGAGAAAAAATAAAATTTGCTCAGCTTGATCAGACTCCTTGACTCGCGTCTCTTGTCCCCCATTCTCTCCCTAGGGGTCCGAGGGTCCCAGTTGGTTGTCCGGAGCGTCTCGACAGTTTACCATAAGCTGGAGCTACAGAGGTGCTCTTTCAGAAACCTGTGTACATGCCGTTTCTCTCTTACTCCCCTGGACTCCCCTGCCATGCCAGGCTGCCTGCGTTCACCCGTTTACACGCACCTGCTGCTTTATAATCATCCAGAAGTGACAGATGAGTTCAGTGTGCTGCCTTACACCACAAGTCTCGGCACGAGGGCAGAGGCTGGAGGCAAGACAGTGAGTTTGAGGTTAGCACGGCTACCTCGTAAAATGTGACTTCATGAGATGGCTGAAGATTGGGAGGCCATCCGTTACTACAAGCTGCTCACATACTTGATAAGTAACCATGTGCAGTTTACTTTGCTGAGCACATTGCCAGAAGTTTTGTAATTTCCAGAGCCTAACTTGGGAAGTTATATTTGTTCTTGAGGGATGACACTAGCTAACCCCTGAACCCCCATGCTCCTAAATCTAGTGGGAATCCTGGGCTTCACAGATTCAAAATATGTTGTATGTGTTATTGGCTTTTCTCCTGATCATAGAAGCTCATGTGTGAAATGTCAGGCCCACAATTTTGAGTTTTGAGTGACATGTGAAGATTGAAGAGCCAAGTGTTTTAGTAAGAGAGAAAATGTAATCTGTGCTATGGATCCTAGAGAGATAGGATGAAAAGACCTGCAATAGGTTTTTGTGAGGAGTCTGGGATGTT
>CAJRSG010005851.1:0-5000 GCA_907169655.1 Acomys percivali
CCCCCCCCCCCCCCCCCCCCCCCCCCCCCCCCCCCCCCCCCCCCCGCAATGAGGTCATGCTGAAGAGAAAACAAACCAGACACATCTTGCTGTCAGCAACTGGAAGCATATTTACCTACAATAATTATATATAAATACAAAACATCTCTATGAAAATAAATGAATAAAATGTTAACATAGACCATGAAATTTTTTAAAGATTTTTTTTTTTTTTTTTTTTTTTTGGCCCTCCCATAGATCTAGTCCTTTTAACTAAAACACAAAAATCCAAATATCTGGCCAGGTGTGATCATGTACATTTGTGATCATACCACTTGGGATTCAGAGGCAGGGGGATCTCAGTCAGTTCAAGTCGAATTTGATCTACTAAGCTGGGCGTGGTGGTGCACAGCTTTAATCTCAGCACTCAAATAAACAACAACAACAAGAAAAACTTGGTCTATTTACCAAGTTATAGGCCAGCTAAAATTACAAAGACCATGTCTCAATAAAATAAATAGTATAAAACATAAATGTTATGTATATATAAATATAACTTATAAATATGCATTTTCCATATAAATAATATAAAGTTAAAATTAAAAAAATATATTTTATTTTATCTTAAATTATTTATATGTATATATAAATCCAAGAACTTGTTCTGAAACTCACTTTGTAAACCAGACTGGTCTTGAACTCAGAGATCAGCCCGCCTCTGCCTTCCAAGTCCTTGGATTAAAGGAAAATAATTGTTTTAGTTTGATATTAACTATTTAATAATAAACATACATTCCACCACCAAAAATAGTTCTAAAGATAAACAACAGGCTGAAATACACCAAATCAATAAGAAATACCAGTATATCTGGGGTTGGTGGCACACACCTTTAATTCCAGCACTCAGGAGGCAGAAGCAAGTAGATCGCTGTGAGTTCGAGGCCAGCCTGGTCTACAAAGTGAGTCCAGGACAGTTAAGGCTACATAGAGAAACCCTGTCTCAAAAAAAAAAAAAAAAGAAAGAAAGAAAGAAAAAAGAAAAAGAAAAAGAAATGCCAGTACCATGTTAGAAAAGAAGAAATCTGTGTGTGAGTGTGTACGCAGGTACAAGTTGTATGCATGTTACACACACTAGCTAGCCAGCTTGCCTTAGGGATTCCTCGTCTCTGGGGAGGGCTGGGATTACAAATGGTGGCCACTACTAGTCTTCATGTTTGCATGACAAGTGCTTTATCTACTGAACTGTCTCCCCAGCCAATAACTAACTCTTAAACATTTAGGTGTTTTTGAACCTAGGACTCCACAAATGCTAGTATCACAGAACTATTCTATTTGTTTGTTTGTTTGTTTGTTTGTTTGAGTCAGGGTCTCATTAAGTATCCCAGGCTGACCTTGAATTTGACATCCTCTCATCTCAGCCTCCTGTGTAGCTGAAATTGTGTATGTGTACCACCAGCCTTGGCTTAAATATTTTTAAAGCCTACTCAAAAAAAAAAAAAATGAAAATCAAAATTATGCTATTTTTTTCTTCATTCAAGTAGCAAGAACCCAGTCTCATATAAATTGGTTTAATATTTACAATGAAAATTCACCCTATCTATCTGAAATACAAATACGGTCATGCATTGCTTAAATGATGACAGTAGTACTGAGAAATTCAGTCAGGTGATGGAATGCTATGCAACCACTGTAATAGATGTGGCCCATTGACCTCAACGTTAACAAGTGCTATAAGATTTTACATGTACCCTTGGAGCCTACAAATATGTCTTTCAAGTATACACACATATGAAAAAATACATTATAGGAGGGTTTATTTACAAAACACTGTTCATAGTAGCTAAAGACTTGAACTTACCTAAATGGAGAATTGAGTGGCTGAAAAGATGGTTCAGCAGTTAAGAGCACTTATTGAGCACTTACTGCTCTTTTTTCTTGTTTTGTTTTGTTTTGTTTTGTTTTTTGAGATAGGGTTTCTCTGAGTAGACATCACTGTCCTGGACTCACTTTGGAGACCAGGCTGGCCTCGAACTCAAGGAGCTCAAGTGCTGGCATTTGCTGTTCTTCCAGAGCATCCAAATTCAATCCCCAGCACCCACATGGCAGCTCACAACCATCTGTAACTCCAGTCTAGGGTGTCTAACAACCTCTTCTAGCTTCTGTGGAAACTAGGCGTGCATATAGTGCCCAGGCATATATGTAGACAAAACACTCTGATGGCTAGTCATGGTTGTCAGTTCAACTATAGCTGGAATCAACTAAAGCCCCAAAATGGCAGGGTACACTTGTGAGAACTTTTGTTTAATGTGAAGTGTATGGATGCACGTCCAGTCCAGACCTTTGAGGTAGGAACACATACACCTCTGACCTGGAGCTTGAGGTGGGAAAACACAGGCCCTTGATTTGGATCTTGAGGCATGGAGACAAACCTTTAATCTGGGCCTCACCTTCTCCTGGAAACACATGGAAGAAGGAAGTGTAGCACCTATGCCTGCTTGCATTTGCCTCCCTACAAGGTCCATTCCCTCACTGGCATTAGAGCCTGCTTCTTTAGGATTCCAGCATGTACTGAAGACCAGCTGAGACATCCAGCCTTGTGGACTAAACAGCTATTGGATTCTTAGACCATAAGGCAGCCATTGTTGGATTAGCTGGACCACAGCCTGAAAGTCAATAAATACCATTCTCTCTCTCTCTCTCTCTCTCTCTCTCTCTCTCTCTCTCTCTCTCTCTCTCCCCTAACTAATACACACTCATATACATACATACATACATACATACATACATACATACATACATACATAAAGTTTTTTCATGGGAATTGACTTAATCAATGGTTGTAAATTCATACAACAGAATAGTCTTTAGCTATTAAAAAAATCCGAGTGAGGGGCAGGAGAGATGGCTCAATGATTAAGAGCACAGGCTGCTCTGGCAATGGACCTGGGATCAATTCCCAACACCCTGATGGCAGTTCATAACTTCTGTAACTCCAGTTCCAAAGGATTCATTACCCTTTTCTGGCCTCAGAGCACACGAGACATACATGTAGTGCACAGATATATACGCAGGCAAGCACTTATACACATAAGATAAAATAAATAAATCTTTAACTTATTTAAAAAATCTGGATGAATTAATGAATCAATACGAGAAAGCCACTTCTAAAGATAGAAACATGTAGCCCATACATGTGTGTAAAGTAGTTGCCAAGTGTGTAAGGAAAGATGACAAGGCATAAAATACATTTGTATGACTCACGTATTTCAAACTATTTAGAAGTAGCTCGTCCTGATTATTTGTTGGGGATAGAAACTGAGTGCTGAGGTGGGAGGGACTGGGGGTTTGGTTTTAAAGCTTTATGTACTTTTTAAATTTTTGAGCCATGTGACTGTCTTACTTATTAAAAAAAGAAAACAGAAAACTAGATCAAAAACAGTCTTCTGGTGAGAAGAAGAGAGAGAAAAGACCCAGAGACTGACTATACATAGTGTGGTTTCCTGGCCATGAAACCTCATCAGAGTCTTCATTTTCTTCCTCCAGAATCTGTCATAATGAGGTGGGGGCTGGAGAAGCAGAAGAGAGGGGAGTGGAGGGGAGGGGGGAGGGGAGGGGGAGGGGAGGGGGCAGAGAAGGTGGGAGGGGAGAGGAGAAGATAGAGATAGATTTGTCCTCACCTTGCTATCCATGCAGTTATACTTTTGATGTTATTGCCAAACATTATTGTGCATAAAACTCCATGCATGCATGCATGTGTGTGTGTGTGTGTGTGTGTGTGTGTGTGTGTGTGTTCTGTGCATTAAATGGACATTTGCAACCTTTTTTTTTTCCAATTCTTTCATACTTGCAAACACAACAGCAGCCTAAAATTAAAAGTAAAGTGGTCTGCTTCTTTGGATTTCTGAGAAAACCTGCCCACCTGAGGATTTTTGCCATATTTAACTGGTTAATAAATATGAAGAGATGGGTGTTTGTAGACCGTGAACACCAGGCACTGTGCTACCTCACGGGGTCCTTGCTCTGGTTGTATCAGATGTCACTCATGCAAGGTCCATGTCTGCTTCTTAGTGGTCACTACTCAACGCATGTTTAGTGAGAACTGCACAATAACCTCATAGTTTGTTCTCTTTCTTCTTCTGGTACTGGTTGTTGTTTAAGCCAGGGTATTGCAACCCTGTCTCACCTCCTCAGTGGGAAGTTACAGGCATTGCACATGGCTAGTGGGTATTTTGATGCAATGAAAATCTCCCCACAGCGTCTTTTGTGATAAAGCTCTCACTTTGGCTTCAGTGTTAGTCACTAATGCATAGTAAGGGACAGGAATGTATTAACAAGGGGATCTGATGTTTTTATACAGTTGGAATCAAGGGTAACCTTTAACCCCATCATCCTGGAATTTGATGCAGGAGGATGGTGAGTTCAAGACCAACCTGGGATATACAGCAAGACCCTGCTTCAAGGGAACAAAAGAATAAAGAATGAAATCAGAATTGTCTCAGGGAATTCACTTCCACTCATGACATACACGGTTAACTTAAAGTGTCATGCACCACGGTGACTGTATAGACATTGGCAGGAAAGCTGGAGAATTCAAATATTGGGTAAACCTGAGTCCTATTTTTAAAAAAAGAAAAACTAGAAAAAGAGGCTATCCTGTTTTGTTGGCTGGAGTCACCGGACACAAGGGGCATTTGAAGCATGCTTTTAAATAGAAGAAATTATATCCAGGAGTCAATCAGTTTTCAGAAGAAGATCCAGGTTAGAGAAGAGCTGGCCACCAAGTTCAAGATGAGTGTGGGAGGGCAGAAGACTTGGTAGAGGGGGGCCTCTCCCCACACACACATGCAGGGCCAGCTAACGTGCCTCAGCAGTCCAGGTGTGTCCCCTTGCCACCCATTCTCTCATACTAGCACCCCTTTTTAGGTTCTTCCGAGGCTTTGTTGCTGGCCACAGGCCTTTCGGGAGTCATCACAACAAAGCCACAATCATTTCTCATCTGAGACACAGACTGGGAAGTCATG
>CAJRSG010005851.1:10000-18056 GCA_907169655.1 Acomys percivali
GGGCCATTTAGTGAGTTCTGTGTCTACCATTGAGTACCATCACAATACAACGATATAGTGACTGTTGAGGGGACCCAGGAAGACACCAAGAGTGCTGATGAACCCTTCAGAAGTGGGAACCCAAGCTTCTGCTCTCAAGAGTGAAATGCCATCAGCTATGCAAGATATGTTTATCAGAAGACAAAACAAACAAAGCTCAAGAGAAGGAAGACCCTGTCTTGGGGGAAAAAAGCCTGAAGGTTTCCACATGGTGCCTCAAAGAGAACACCACTTATCAACATTTGCAAACTGAAGACTCTGCCAAGTGTGTGCTGAACAAAACCTGTCGAGGTGAGTTTCCATGACACCCAGATCCTGTAGTAGGAGGGAACCAACTCCAAAAGTTGTCCACTGACCTCCATATGTGTGCTCTGGCATAAGCTGCACACACACACACACACACACACACACACACACACACACACACACTAAAAATGTTAAAAAACTGATATAAAGAAGAATCTCTCTCTCTGCCAATGCCTAAATAAAATACTGAGATAGGCCAAAGAAATAATTGCCAGTAAAAACAGGATTTTTCTCAGAACACAGTTGATGGCCCTCTAAGAGAGTAAAGCCCCAGAGATCTGGCCTATGGCGCAGACTGGTCCCACAGCAGGCTGGACTTGCTTGCAGTCAGCATTACTGAGTATATTCTTCAGTCAAACACAGTAGACTGATTTTTTTTAAATCATAATAAACCTATTGCTTTAGGGTTTGGGGGGTTCTTTTGGGGTTGTTTTTTGTTGTTGTTGCTTTGTTGGTGGTGTTTGGGTTGCTTTTGATTTTCCGAGACAGAGTTTCTCTGTGTAACTTTGGCTGTCCTTGAACTCACACTGTAAACCAGGCCAGCCTTGAACTCACAGATATCTGCCTGCCTCTGCCTCCTGAGTGCCACTACTCCTGGCTTGTCTTATCTTTTCTTTAAAAGTGCTTTTAAACATAAATGTTTCTTTAATTAAAATAACTTTTTAAAGATATCTCTTTAAAAAGTGTGTGTGTGTGTGTGTGTGTGTGTGTGTGTGTGTGTGCATGTGTGTGTGTGTGTGTGTGTGTGTGTTAGGGGCAGTTGTGTAGTGCCCAATGTTGGAGCCAGGAACTGAACTCTGGTCCTCTGGAAGAGCAGCAAGTGCTATTAACCATTTAGTCATCTCTCCAGCCCCTAAAATAGCTTCCTTAAAGTAGTGTTTACTTTTACACAACGCTGTTAGGTACAGGCTGGCAAGATGGCTCAGCAGGGAAAGGCACCTGTTCCAAACCTGATGACCTGAGCTGGATCCCAAGGGCCTACATGGGAGGAGAGAAGAGCCCCCCCGCAAGTTGTCCTTTGACCTATCACCTTACTGGGGTGCACACACAAAATAATAAAATGGTTTTTTTTAACCTCTATTACATCAATGGACTATGATCTGTTTAAATATTTCCCCTATTTGAATATGTTAATTTTCCATTTGCTTCTAATATTTAAAAAAATAAAATAAACAACTTGCCATAAAAGGTTGAACCTGAGTGCAATAACGACAAAACAACTAGATAAATATATACTATGGGGTGCTCTGAAGACGCCTGCGAGGAGCAATGGCTCGGGGTTAAGAGCAATGGCTATTCTAGTAGAGGAGCCAGGCTCAATGCCCAGCCCCCACATGGTGGTTCACAACGGGCTGTAACTCCAGTCCCAGGGGATCTCTTCTAGGCCTGGACACATCTGGTACACGGACATACATGCAGGGAAAACACCCACACATACAATAATAAAAGACATTTTTTTAAAATGCCTGTGTGAAATAGTATGTAGCTCAGTGATAGAGCCCTCGCCAAAACCAAACCAAACCAAACCAAACCAAACAAACAAAAAACCCAGAAAAATAAAAATAAGCTAATTTCCCAGAACGGCATGAGGTGCAGATGGGCTGCACCCTAAAGGTCCTGAGCGGCCATCAGTGCAGAGGTTGGGGGGAACACACCATAGTGGGGGCCCATGCCAAGGTATACTGCCCCCCCAAGAAATTACCCATGCAACAGATCTGGTATAAAGGAGGTTTATTGGGGGGAAGGGAGAGGAGTGAACCCTGAGGGTAGAGAGAGGGGGCAGGGAAGGAGGGAGGGAGAGAAAGAGAAAAACATGGGGACGGAGAGAAGCTGGGAGAGAGACAGACAGACAGAAGGGGGGAGCTGAGGGCGGCCAGGATCCTTACACTTGGCACACCTGTGCACCTGGCAGCCGCAGGTGATGACATAAACAATTGCTAGGACCTTGAAAGGCAGGCCAGCTGAATCGTCTCTGTGCAAACAATAGTAACAATTAAGTTTATGCATTACCTTGCAGGCCACTGGGTGTCTATATAGTTAAACTTTACCCCTGGTAGGATATGTCAGTAAAGGGTTTTTCTGACTAGGATTAACATGTGAATGAGTAAACTGAGTCAGGCAAACCACACACCCCCTTGGAGGTGAGCTTCTGGTCTATGAAACAAAATGCCGAGTGAAGGAGAGTTTGCTTTCTTTTGTGGTCTGAGCTGGGACCGGCCTTCTCTTGTCTTCAGGCTTGCAGGGAGGCTGGAATGTCAGCCTTCAGCCCGTGCCCTTCCCGTGATCTCAGGACGGTGGACTCAGACTGGAGCCTCACCGGGGCTTTCCAACATCTCCCACTCATAACGGCTTCCCGGCCTCCATGACCACTCAAGACAGACCTTAATATTTCATAATAACTAAATATGTATATAAAATGTGTGTAACAGAGTACAGAGCATAAATAGTATACATGATACACATAGCCCTCCTTAACGCTGGTGATATTATAACAATATTAATAAAAGTAGTAACTCTCACTCAATAACAAAGTTGCACAAAATCATTTAAATGAATCCCAGCAAAACCAAGTCATAGCGTGTCTTTCCTGGTCTTTGGAAAGCTCTGGGCAGAACTGTGGGACTCAGTGCTGCCTTAATGGCCCAGCTTATTCCCACATTTTCATCTTCCTCCCCTCTGTTTACTCACTTCATTTGGCTTTTTCTCTTTTGTATTTGGTAAAGGTAGCTTTGTGTTGGGATAAATCAATCTAAGAGCTAATAATAATAATAATAACTTTAAAAAGTGTTTTCGTTGACATTTGTTACTATGACGAACATTCCCAAATGGGCCCTAAACTACTGATATTTACTTGTTCCGAAGAAGCTCAGATGTTTTCTTTTATTAGCAGCTAAAATGACCCTTTCCCTTCTGTCAGAATAACTCCTGTTGGTTTAATCCTGTTGGTTTTCTGTTTAAGAGACAGCTGCCAGTGTCTAAAGAAAACAGTTGCTTTGGGAACTTGCTTGCGTAGAGTAACTGGTGTGTGGAGTAGCTGGTGCATGGAGTAGCTGGTGCGTGGAGTAGCCAGTGTGTGTGGTTCCAGAGAAACTCGGTTGCTTACACTCAGCTTCAAAAGTTGCAGGTTTCACTGGGTTTCAAACCAGGGCGGCCTTTCTAGGCGCTCCATCACAGCTGGACGTCCCCTCCCCCTTCCCTGCTCCCCCCATGTGGCAGGACCTCCTGGAGCTCTCCTAATGGATCACTCTTTTGATGGAAGCTGTTAATGCTTTCCTTTTTCCAGCATGAGGTTTTGATAAGGAAATGAACGAGATGGCAAAGAGACTGTGAAAAATAGGTCTAATAACCTACTTCCTTTGTCACCTCAGAGCTGGCTCTGCCCACATAAAGGGACAAGAAACACATCATTTTCTCACCCCACAAGAATGCTGCTCTGAGGCCATACCTGGCCGTGGAACCAGTGGTCATTTCCTTTCCTTTTCTTCTTCTTCTTCTTCTTCTTCTTCTTCTTCTTCTTCTTCTTCTTCTTCTTCTTCTTCTTCTTCTTCTTCTTAATGTCTTTTGGTCTGCTTCAGCTGTGATCACTTCTACCACAGTCTTCCTCTCTGAAGAAATAGTAAATGCGTACAGTGACTTCCTAAATGCATGCTGTACTTTGAGATGTTTTTAACATAAGTCAGAGCCAGCTAGGAGTTAATATCTAGCTCTCACCAGACCAATATGGTTTAGAGGCTGTTTCGCCCTCGCAGGAGTATGAAATCATAAATCCTGTCACTGGAAACTGGTTTTCTGGCAAAACCTAGACAACTAATGACATTTAATATATTGTAGCTCACGTGGGCGCTTTAGGAATTGCCACCAGCTTGTAAAATGGCTGTAAAAGTAAGGTGAGCTAATGTGTTGGCCGCTTTCAATAGCCATTACATTTCTTCACTGTTCACATTAGCTCTTAGTTCCTAAGTGTGATTGGGGCAGGGCTGGTGGGAATTAATAAAATCCGTTAGCCACTTTGTTCGAATTTTCAACACAGTATTTTTCCCTTTGGAAAAGAGTGAACCCATCACTACTCCCGCCAGGCTCCAGAGTCTCTACTGTACACACTGCTGTTAATGTCGGATAATCAATACCGACGATGCTATCACTGGGGATGCAGAGCCTGGCCATTTTCTTTCATCTGACTGTCATAACAATCCCACAGAGGAGATAAGGCAATTGCCAGTACTGCCCTGTGTTGGTTAGGGCCCAAAACTAAGCTGCTGTCAACAAAGACATTTATCTCACATTCAGTTTACCAGGGATGAGGTCATTGGTCCAGCTTGCCAGACGGCCTGCTCCTGAGTCATTCAGGAAGTCTCCTGTTGTGTCCCCATTTTCATATTTCCTCAGGCTTTTGGTGTTCTATCTGTTTTGTTTTTTGAGACGGAGTCTCATTGTATGGCTCAGACTCATAGCTATCCTCGGGCCTCGGCCTCCAAAGTGCTTCCTGAGGCATTTTATGGTTCTGACTGAGTGGCCACAGATCCAGTAATGTTAAGAGTGTGGGTTCCTTCCAGGCCTGAGTGCTGTTGAGAGATGGCTCAGTGGTTAAGAGATGCAGGCTTAGAAATGGGATACACAAAATACATATTTTTTTTAAAAATGGGATACACCACTTTCATCCATTTGCCATTGGGATGGACATAGTCATGTGACCAGAAGGGGGGGTCAATGTAGCATTATGTGTCCACAAGATCAGAAGAACGGGTCTTACTGCATGGCTTTTCCATTTTCTCATTTTAATAGATGAAGAAATCGAAAATCATTGATACAGTTCATAAAAACAAAATTAACTAATTTTATTTGCATAATGCCTCCATTTCAAATGGCACTTGTTTTTTTGTTGTTGTTGTTTTTTTTTAAAGCACAATTAATGTATTAGTCGGTATAGGCCAATAAAACAGAATGTGCACTAGTGAGCTTTCCGGGAAAGAGGCCTCATGCAGTGGGAACTGGCAAGCCTAAAGGTGTAGGTTAGCGTGGCAGTCTGGAAGCGCAGGAAAGAGCAGCGATGCAAGCCCAAAAACCTAAGCTGCTGGACTCCTTTCTCCTCCAAGGAGTCAGGCTTTGTACTATTAAGGTCTTCAGAGGGTTAGACGATCTCTATCTACATTATGGGCATTCACCTACTTCATTCAAAATCAAATTGTTAATTCAAAATCAACTTGCTTAAATATGAATATCATAAAGACAACAAATAACAACGACAAAATACTTTCCCAAAAATACCCAGAATAATGCTTGACCAGATCTCTAGGCACTGGGGCTCAGCCAAGTTGACACATAAAAGTAATATTTAACAATTTCATAATCCTTAAAATCTTATTTTCCGTGCTGGGCATGGTGGCACATGCCTTTAATTTCAGCACTTAGGAAGCAGAGGCAGGTGGATCGCTATGAGTTCGAGGCCAGCCTGGTCTATAAAGTGAGTCCAGGGCAGCCAAGACACAGAGAAACCCTGTGTCAAAACACCAAAAGACCTCTTACTCTCCTACATGAAATGTACCCAGTATCTTTTTGCACCTCTGTTAGTGACTTATGTCTCCAGCCACCAGCTTACGCACTCTCTGTGAGACCATCATAGTGGCTGTAGAGATGGTGCAGTGGATGACAGCACCCACTTGCAGAGCAAGCAAAGCTAAGCAAAGCTGAACCTGAGTCCCAGAATCCACAGCAAAAAGCTAGCATGCCATATCATGCTTGTAACCCAAACACTGTTGGGGGCCAGAGACAGGAGGGTCTCTGATGCTTGCTGGCTGCCAGCCTGCCTCCAGATTCAGTGACACTGCCCCAAGGAAATGTGTGCATCTGCTGACCTCTACATCTGCACACACATGTGTACATACCACCCGCTACAGGTGCATGGATACAAACACACACCACCACCACCACCACCATCACCACCACCACCACCATCACCACCACCACCACCACCATCACCACCATCACCACCATCACCACCACCACCATCATCACCACCACCACCACCACCACCATCACCACCATCACCACCACCATCACCACCACCACCACCACCACCACCATCATCACCACCACCACCATCACCACCATCACCACCACCACCACCACCACCATCACCACCACCACCACCACCACCACCACCACCACCATCACCACCACACACCACACACCACACAGAGGGAGAGAGAGAGAGAGAAACAGGGACTATCATTATTTCCCTCACATTACAAACACCGTGGGAACTAAAACACAGGTGTCTATGTGACTTTTAAATTTTTTGAGCACCGCTCATGCACTGTCTCGCACAGAGCACACAATCGTTTCTCCCAAGGCCTACAGAAATAATTCTAAAATAAGGGAAGAAGAAGGGGTAAGGAAGGCATAGGAAAGGTGGGGGAGGGGCTCGCTGATCACTCACTGACAACACAGCCTCTGTCAGTTTTCCAACAGCTCTTGAGAAAGCCCTGCATTTATTCGGCCCACCTTCTACTCTATCAGATGCTATATCCAGCTGTGCCGGGGACATCGGCTAAAGCAGACTTGAAGTTGGAGTGCTTGAAGACACTGGCTGCCAGGTGTTTCACCAGCCGAACAAACAGGCATGTCTGGAAAATTAATGTCAGTAACTTGTAGGCATTTCCTAAAGTGTCACCTCCCGTCTGTACATTGCATGGAGCTGTAGAAAGCGACGTGCTGCGCTCTGGCCTGCTCTGCTGCAAAATGTCAAAAGCTGCACACTCATCTGCCAGGACTGCTCAGCTCAATGTGACTACCTGCATGGCCTTGGCCTCGGCCTCTCTTCCAGCCTCCCTGCCCAATCCCCCCCCTCCCCCGAGTCCTTGGTTCTCTTTCCACCACTGTTGGTTTCTTATAATCCACAAAATCATTTTGAAGGTGTCTAAATCACTAAGTTGTTTTTTAAAAAAACATATTATGATAAAACACATGGTATTTACTTCATCTCTTAAAATAGATTTTATTTTTATTTTCTGTGTATATATGCTTTGCCTGCGTGCATGTTCTAGGCACCACATGCATGTCTGTGCCTGGCAGAGATCAGAACTGGACATTGGGTCCTCTGTGACTAGAGTTCTGGATGGTTAGGAGCTATCCTGTGGGTGCTGGGAATTACTCAGATCAGTGCTCCTATCTATTGAGCCATCTCTCCAGACCCATTCTTCATAGTATATTAAAAAATGTGTGTGTGCATGTGTGTGAGCATGTGTGTGTGCGTACATGAGTGTGCATGTGCGTGCGTGCGTGCGTGTGTGTGTGTGTGTGTCTATAGAATCTCAGAATTGTTTGAAGAGATTATCAGGGTTGTATTCTCTATAGCATTCCCAAGTTGCAATGGTACATGCGCCTGCACGAGGCCAGCAGCAGGAAGCTGGCTGTTTGCTGACCAAGTTGCAGTGGTACACGTACCTGCACGAGGCCAGCAACAGGAAGCTGGCTGTTTGCTGAGGCAGCCTAACCGTTCTCTACATCACACAGACTAAGCTTCTGTCCATGCTGACTAATCAGAGACCAGACGGGGAGCTGATTTGCCTACATGGTCCCCTCTCTACACAGCATGGAAAAGCTTTTCAGTATTTACTATCTACCAGGCTTACTCTTCACATAACACAAAATTCTATAATGCCATGCTCCCATGAGTGAAAAGGACAAAATTTGTATGTGATTAGGCTGTTTA
>CAJRSG010005861.1:0-11311 GCA_907169655.1 Acomys percivali
GCCTTCAGTAACAGCCAAATGCAGTAGAAATGGTGCAGAGGTAACTTATTTAGGTATCAGCAGTTAGTGTTTTGCTGATGGAACAAAAAAGCAATGTCAGTATAATAGGGAAATTGTGAGATAATATAACCATGGGACTTTCTTCAAAACAACAACATCATGGTATTTTTAGACTGGGACATGGAAGACAAAAGTAATATCTCAGTGGAGACAATAATGAATCTGGCAGTGATTAGCTTCTTTCCTCTTGGCTCTAGGCAACTACATTGCTTACCCAGGACAAGAAATAGTTTCAGGTGGGGAACCTCACGGATTCTGGCCGTGACTGCAAACATACGTGCCAATTTTTTTTAATGAGCTATCCCAGGCAAAGAAAAGATAGGAAAAAGTGAAGAGGAATTTTACCTGACAGCTGTGTTTATCCATCCTTTAAAATTCCAATCTGCCTCTGTTAGGTATATAGCAGGTTACTGCAGCAGATCAACTGGGTTTGGAGAGAAAAACACAATATCCTGGAAAAACAGGACAGCTAAATTCAGGAAAGGAAAATCTTGTAGGAGGTCATGGTTTCTGCATCACTTCAACAGCAAGAAGAAGGGATTGTGGTAGTTTTGACTCTTGTGTTGCTCTCTTCCATTTCAACAGGGACAGGGAAAATCTGCTCATTAAAACACAGAGTGGAAACTGGAAGGTGAAATTTCAATGTAAACTTTCCTGGGACATTCCATTCTGAAGGGGAAAGAAGAGATGTCTTTTTCACAGGTAAATGAATGTGTGTGGGACAAGTTGATTGTCTTTACAAAAATACTTCATTGTCAGACCTTCTGAACCTTCACTATGTTGACGCTAATTTTCAGAAGTACTTTTCTCATTTGATTCTCATTATTAACTCTTTAAAACTTATGTCACTGGTGTGCTTAAAGCACCTCATTTACAAGTCTTTTTTTCAGGATAACTTCTACAAGATAAAAATGTAATCTGTAATAATTATAAGTTTTCTCATACCAAAGATAAATATAGGCACTCAATGTTTACAGAGAGTGAGAAGGGTCATTAATTAACAGTGAATAGAAGCCAATATATTATGAATATTTCATCTGAGGGCCTCTTTTGGTAGTTCTCATACTTCCTATTGGTTGCAACTTTAGTAGCATCCCTCATGGTGTAGTGATCATGTCATTTGATCCCTACAACGGTCCCCACACACAAACTCAGTGCTGCTGGCCTATTGCTTCATTGCAGAGAAGACAGAAAAGTCTTTTTCTCAGAATATAATCTAGTTTTAAAACGCATATTAGTTATTTATAACAGAACAAGTTCTATAGTGAACTTACCATTCCTTGTGTCAAACATAGAATTTATCCAATGGCCATGAGGTGATACTGTTAATTTTATTTTCAGGGTCTACTGACTTTAAAAGGATGTGGCCATAAACTTTTCCAAGGAAGAGTGGGAATGTCTGGACTCTGCCCAGAGGGCTTTGTACAGAGATGTCATGCTGGACAACTACAACAACTTGGTTTCTGTGGGTGAGAATATTTTTATTCCATGCTTGGTACTTCATCTTAGGGATGTCTAAAGCTTCTACTAGCTGATATTTTGACTTGACTTCCACTGCTTAGTTTATCTCGTAAGTTTTTCCAGGTATTGATTACTGTCTTATATATAGCTAACTTCTTACCTAACTTTACCTTGTTTTTACATTTAGCCTAACAATAATTCAATCTTTCATAACTTTTGTGCTCATAGCCTGTTGCACTTATATGTGAATCCACATTGAATCCCATAGTTATCATGTTTTTACTATTATTTTACTTAAATTTTTCATATCAATGTCATTTTAAAGAAAGTTAAATACAGAATTTTAAAATGTTGAGTTATGAGGAGCCTAAAATGTATTGAAAGGAATTGAGAACTAGTAAGTCATTCATGTATACTTTCTTCTTTTCTATCTTCCCTATTTGGCAGAATCCTGTGCTAGTACACAGCTACATAGAATGGTGTGTGTGTATTTCTTTTTGAATTCACAGGCATTTCTGTTGCAAAAGCAGAGGTATTAACGTGTCTTGAACAACACAAAGAACACCGGATTGATGATAAAGAGGAGACTGAAGAAAAAGAACCAGGTAAGATGAAATAAAATGACACAGCATGTGAGGACTCTAAACCAAGGAACATTCTAGACCTGAAGACTGTTTAGACAACATCTTCAGCCTAAGAAATTATTTTAGAACAAAGTACGAAATGTATAGTACAGCGTGGATCTTATATGATCTTTAACTTTTTTACCTTATTGGTGTTGATCTGAAATGCATTATATTATAGACATTTGACAACTAGTAGATTGTTTTGTGTTCTAATTACTGAATATACTGAAAATATTTTTGTTTTATATGAATCATTAGTTATTTGGGGGTTTCCATTACTTATGCCTTTAAATGGATTTTATATTGTATATTTTGCAGTTAGTTTTTCTCTCTTTCACATTTTCCAAACTAGCAGTTCTCCTGTCTTTAACTCAATGTCATGATATCTCCCTCCTTCTCTCCCTCTCTCTCTCTCTCTCTATCTCTCTCTCTCTTCTCTCTCTCTCTCTCTCTCTCTCTCTCTCTATATATATATATATATATATATATATATATATATATATATATATATATCACATATACACAAACAGAGAGAGAGAGGGATAGAGAGAGATCAAAAGAGAGAGAAGAAAGAATAGAAGCTAAAATGGATTTAAACATGGAATTGGGTTTGTGCTAGTATCTTCTCCCGAAGTTTTGGCATAACATATGATTAATATATCCAATGTTTATATATATATATATATACCCTTATTTTCCCCTCCTCATACATCTAGTACCAGAAATGGGTTCTAGCTTGGTTGACATTTTGTACCTATTTCCCCTTCTCAAAGCAGGATTTGACTAATATGTGTCAAGAGGAATTTCTTTTCTGGTCGAATATATTTTTTCCGTTGTAAGCCTTTTGTATGTTACAATATATCTCTGTGTTTAGGTTGGAGAAAATTTCTTTTTCAATTTTGTTAAAAATATTTTCTGGTCTTGGAGCTTGTCATCTTCTTTTTGTCTATCTCTATTATACTTATACTTAGGTTTTGTCTTTTCCTCATGTCCTTGATTTGTTGGATGTTTTAAGTAAGGAACTTTTTAATTTTAATATTTTCTTTGAAGATATATCTATTTCTTCAATTGTGTCTTCTGTGCCTGAGATCATTTCCTCCATCACTCATATTTTGTTGGTGATGCTTACCTCTGCATTTTCTGTTCTAATTTGAAGTTTCCCAATTCCATTTTTTTCATCAGTTTGTGTTTACTTTATTTAGTCTATTTTCCTTTTCAGGTTTTGAACCATTTTATCAATGTCCTTCACCTGTTTTATCATATTTTCCTATATTTCTTGTATGGGTTTATTTATACCTTTTTGAAAGGATTCTATTATATTCATAAACATAGATTTAAGGCCATTTTCCTGAGTTTCAGTTGTTTTTGTATCAGGGCATGTTTTATTAGGGTAGTTGGAATGTGTTGGTGCCATATTGCCATAGGTTTTGGTGCCCTTTAGTCATCTGGTTGTTCCTTGCTTTGGCTGATTGTTCCTGGATATCCCTTGGCTTCTACAGCATGCAGGAAGAGCCATTTATCCTATGCTGGGATCTGGATCTCCTCCAATAGCCTGTATCGTTTCACATCAGGCTGTGTCCCAGTTGGACCTATAGTCAGGTGATTGGGATAAGGGTCTGACATGTGTGGTTCTCAGATCTGGCAGGTCTCTTCAAGATGGTTATTAGTACTGTGAAAAATAGGCTGGTGTGTTTTTCAGAATTCCAGGAGTATTCAGAAGGCCAGAGCATAGAACTGTTTCTTCTTGCAACTTTGAAACCATTGTTTCTCTAGGGGACATGAGAGATTGCTGGCATTTTGGGGTAGGCTGCACTGAGCAGCCAACTGCGTGCTCTGCACTCACTGAGCTCCTGATTCTCACACTCTATGCTTGCTGGAGGCCTCCATTTTGGAACGATACCCTATCTACTCCTATTGTTCTGAAGATATTAACATTAAGAAAATTAGAACTGCAGACCAGACGCTCAAACCATGTCCCTGGTTCCCAGAAAATGTTTTTGCTAGCTCAGCCAGGTATTTTTGCAACCCAGGTTTGGGTAGGCTGGAAGGTACTGGGTGACTAAAACCTGGGACAGTGTGCCTCTTGAACCTGGGTATCAGCCATATGGGGCTCGGAGGATGTGCCCATATTCCCTAGGATGCAACCTCTTATCCAGGAAATACAAGCAATGCTGTTTCAGAGTCCACAACTTGGCTACACACTTGGTCCACTCTCTCTCCGTCCCTGCTACTTACACACCATGCATGCCTTGAAGCAACATATTTGATTGCTATTTTTTAAATATTTGTCAAATATATTTCTTCTTTTATATTTATCTTTTGTTCCCTTCTAGTTGAGAAACTACTCCACATTTCTCCCATTTTATTACATTTCATCTGCAGTCTGGATTTTCTAAAGAATAGTGTTCATATATATGAAACAATACAGAATGATAAAAAAGAAGAACACATACAGAGGACTTTTTATGTACTTGTAAGTACACATATCCATATATCTGCACACACACAAACACACACACACACACACACACACACACACAACCGAAACATGAAGACATATTAGCAAATTCTAAGTAAACATGTTTTTAACATGAGAATGAGTGTAGGGACCATAGAATGTTACCTGAGTGATGCTGGAGGGAAGAAGCAATGGTAAATGTAATGAATTTTCACTTCAATACAAATTTATTTTAAGTTATGCTTGACTGTTCAAATGTTAGGTCTGGAACTTAATATTTTAATTTAAAATAAAGATATATATATAGTACTGTGGATTCAAATTTGATTTTAGGGACATAAAGATGTTTAACTTGTTAAGAATTCGTTTGTTTCTAAAGATCTTATTAGTCTTAGTGAATATTCCTTAATGTTTTTGAACAATTTGAAACCCTTTTTTTGATGTACTGGGCATGGATTTTACATGATACACTAAAATTTTTATCATGTTTTCTCTTGTGTTCTTATTAATATTCTCTTTGATTTTAAAATCATTGATAAATCTTGCATTCAGAGGAAAAACTGAAATAAGTTCTGTAGTTGCTCATTTCGGTCATTAATTTGTTCATGTATTTAGGATAATGATTAGTGTCCATTTCTTAATTGAGTGTCACAGTGAAGAGTATGTTTCTATTCATGTGTGATAGTTACAACAATTTTGTTTGACATTATCTGTTCCAATTATTAATTTATTTGCGTTGTTTGTTTTTGTTTTGTTTTGGTTTTGTTTGTTTGTTTGATGCAAAAGGCACAAGGTTTACCGC
Source organism: Acomys percivali (assembly GCA_907169655.1). Taxonomy (NCBI): domain Eukaryota; kingdom Metazoa; phylum Chordata; class Mammalia; order Rodentia; family Muridae; genus Acomys; species Acomys percivali. Next base: position 5,408 of record CAJRSG010005861.1, read on the forward strand.
TGACGCACATCAGGGGGCCTTGACACTCACTCGGGAGGGAGGGAGGATGCGCACCCCGAGTCACTGTTACAGACTTTTAGAAAATTTATTCGTATTACATCTCGATTGTTAGCCCTTCCCCTGTTTCCTCCCATTCTTCCCTTACTCCCACTTCCCCCCTTCTCCCCTCTCCTATGTCTGTGATTGAGGGAGACCTCCTCCCCCTATATATGCTCTTAGGATATCGAGTCTCTTCGTGGTAACTTGCTATACCTCCTCTGAGTGCCGCCAGGCCTCCCCATCCAGGGGACACTGTCAGAAAAGGGGCACCAGAATTTGTGTGAGAGTCTGATCTCACTCTCCACTCAACGGTGGAGAATATCATGTTTGACGGCTAGGTCTTGGTAGGGGTTCCAAGTTTACTGCATATATTCTCCTTTGCTGGTGCCTTAGTTTGAGGAGGACTGCAGGACCTGCATCTGCCTGTCATAAAGTTCTTCTTGTAGGTTTCCAGGACCCTGTGGTTCCTACTATTTCCCCATTCTTCCATGCTACTCTCGCCTAAAGTCGCAATAGGATGACCTCTCCTTGACCCACTTTCCTGGTAAGTAAAATTTTTCATGGTACGTCTCCCTTGGAATAGTGCTTTGATATAAGTGAGTATATACCGTTTTTCTCTTTTTGCTTCTGGGTGAACTCACTCATTATGGTAATTTCTAGATCAATCCATTTGTCCACAAATTTCTGGAATACCTTGTTTTTAATAGCTGAGTAGTATTCCATAGTTTGAATGTACCACATTTTCTTAGTCTATTCTTCTTCTGAGGGACACTTAGGCTGTTTCCATGTTCTGGCTATTATGTATAAAGCAGCTATTAATATGGTTGAGCATATGTCCCTGTTGTATGGTAGGGCATCTTCTGGTTATATTCCAAGGAGTGGGATAGCTGTGTCTTGAGGAAGCCCTATTCCCATTATTCTGAGAAAATGCCAGATAGATTTCCATAGTGGCTGTACTAGGTTGCATTCCCACCCAAAAGGAAGGAGTGTTCCTCTCTCCCCACATCCTCGACAGCATGTGGTGTCGCTTGAGTTTTTGATCTTAGCCATTCTGATGGGTGTAAGATGGAATCTCAGTGTCGTTTTGATTTGCATTTCTCTGATGACTAATGTGGATGAGCATTTCTCTAAGTGTTTCTTGGCCATTTGATATTCCTCTGTTGAGAATTCTCTGTTAAGTTCCAAGCCCCATTTCGCAATTGGGTTGTTTGGTTTGGTGGTGTTTGATTTCTTGAGTTCTTTATATAGTTTGGATATTAAACCTTTGTCAGATGAAGAGTTGGTGAAGATCTTTTCCCAGTCTGTAGGCTTTCGCTTTGTTCCCTTGACAGTGTCTCCAGCCTTACAGAAGCTTCGCAGCCTCATGAGGTCCCATTTATTAATTGTCGACATTAAGGCCTGGGCTGTTGATGTACTGTTCAGGAAGTTGTTTCCTGTGCCTATGTGTCCCAGGCTCTTCCCCACTTTTTCCTCTAACTGAATTAATGTCTCTGGTTTTAAGTTGAGGTCTTTAATCCACTTGGACTTGAGTTTTGTGCATGATGACAAATAAGGTTCTAATTGCATTTTACTACATGTAGACATCCAGTTAGACCAGCACCATTTGTTGAAGATGCTATCATTTTTCCATAAAATAGGTTTGGCTTCTTTGTCAAAAATCAAGTGAGCAAATGTGTGTGGATTCATCTCTGGGTCTTCGATTCAATTCCATTGATCTACCAGCCTATTGCTTTACCAGTACCATGCTGTTTTAATTACTGTTGTTTTAATTGCAGGTATGGAGATTCCTCCAGAGGATCTTTTATTGTATAGGATTGTTTTTACTATTCAGGGTTTTTTGGTTCTCCATATGAATTTGAGAATTGATCTTTCAATATCTTCAAAATACTTTGTAAGTATCTTGATAGGGATTGCGTTGAATCTGTAAGTTGCTTTTGGTGTGATGGCAATTTTTACTATGTTGATTCTCCCTATCCATGAACAAGGTAAGTCCCTCCATCTTCTGATGACATCTTCAATTTCTTTCTTCAGAGGTTTGAATTTTTTTTCGAATAAGTCCTTCACTTGCCTGGTTAGAGTTACTCCTAGGTATTTTATATTGTTTGTGGCTATTGTGAAGGGAGTAGTTTTCCTAATTTCTTCCTCTGCCTGTTTTTCATTTGTATACAGGAAAGCTACTGACTATTTTGAGTTTATTTTGTATCCTGCCAATTTGCTGAAGGTGTTGATAAGCTGTAGGAGTTCTTTGGTGGAATTTGGGGGGTCACTTATAAACACTATTATATCATCTGCAAATAGGGATAATTTGACTTCTTTCTTTCCCATTTGGATCCCGTTGTTCTCCTTTTGATGTCTTATTGCTTTGGCTAGAACTTCAAGAACTATATTGAAGAGATATGGGGACAATGGACAGCCTTGTCTGGTTCCCGATTTTAGAGGGATTTCCTTGAGTATCTCTCCATTTAATTTAATGTTGGCTGTTGGTTTTCTGTATAGAGCCTTTCTTATATTTAGATAAGTGCCTTGTATTCCCAAACTCTCCCAAACTTTAAACATAAATTGGTGTTGGATTTTTGTCAAATGCTTTTTCTGCAACTAAAGAGATGATCATGAGGTTTTTCTCTTTCAGTTTGTTTATATGATGGATTACATTGATGGACTTCTGTATGTTAAACCGTCCCTGCATACCTGGAATGAATCATACCTGTTCATGATGAAGGATGTCTTTGATATGCTGTTGTATTCACTTTGCAAGTATTTGGTGGAGGGTTGAGTATTTTGCATCAATGTTCATTAGAGAATTTGGTCTCAAATTCTCTTTTTTTGATGGGTCTTTGTGAGGTTTACTTATCAATGTGACTGTGGCCTCATAGAAGGAATTTGGTAATGTTGCATCCATTTCTCTCTTTCGGTAAAGCTTGAATAGTATTGGTATTAGCTCCTCTTTGAAGGTCTGGTAGAATTCTGCGCTGAAACCATCTGGCCCTGGGCTTTTTTTTGTTGGGAGACTATCAATCTTTGCTTCTATTTCTATAGGTGAAATATGGCTAGTTAATTTGTTTATCTGGTCTTGGTTAAATTTTGGTAAATGGAATCGGTCGAGAAATTTGTACATTTACTTTAAATTTTCAAATTTTGTGGTATAAATGCCTTTGAAGTAGCATCTTATGATTTTTTTCTATTTCTTCGGTGTCTGTTGTTTTGTCTCCCTTTTCATTTCTGATTTTGTTAATTTGGATAGTGTTTCTCTGTCTTTTAGTTTGATTGGCTAACGGTGTGTCTATCTTGTTAATTTTCTCAAAGAACCAGCTCTTGATTTTGTTGATTCTTTGGATTGTTCTCTTTGTTTCTAATTTATTGATTTCAGCCCTGAGTTTGATTATTTCTAGGCGTCTACCCTTCTTGGCTGTTTCTGCTTCTTTTTTTTTTGTCCTTCCAGATGTGTTGTTAAATTTTTTATGTGGGATGATTCCATTTTCTTTTTAAAGCCACTTAGTGCTATGAATTTTCCTCTTAGCACCGCTTTCAATGTGTCCCACAAATTTGGGTATGTTGTTCCTTCATTTTCATTGACTTTCAGGAAGTCTTTTATTTCTTCCCTTATTTCTTCCGTTACCCATGTGTCATTAAGTAGAAAACAGTTTAGTTTCCACGTGTTAGTATGCTTTTTGTTATTTCTGTTGTTGTTGAAGTCAAGCCTTAGACCATGGTGATCTGATAAGATACAAGGTATTATTTCAATCATCTTGTATCTGTTGAGGTTTGCTTCGTGACCAACTATGCGATCAATTTTAGAGAACGTTCCGTGGGGTGCTGAGAAAAACGCATACTCCTTTGTGTTTGTTTGGAAAGTTGTGTAGATATGTGTTGGATTATTTTGATTCATTACATTGGTTAATGAGGTTATTTCTTGGCTTAATTTTTTAATCAAAGACCTATCCTTGAGTGAAATTGGGTATTGACGTCTCCCACTATTAATGTGTGGGTATTGATGAGTGGCGCACGATTTGTTAATAACTCTTTTACAAATGTGGGAGCCCTTGTATTAGGAGCACAGATGTTCACAATCATGATGTCTTCTTGGTTGACTTTACCTTTGACGAGTACAGTGTCCATCCTCATCTCTTTTGATTAATTTTGGTTGAAAGTCTATTTTATTAGAAGTTAGAATGGCTACACCAGCTTGTTTCTTGTGACCATTTGCTTGGAATATTTTCCCCCAACCTTTTACTCTGAGGCAATATCTGTCCTTGTGGTTAAGATGTGTTTCTTGAATGCAGAAGAATGTTGTGATGTGTTTATGCATCCACTCCGTTAGTCTGTGTCTTTTTATTGGAGAATTGAGACCAATGACTTTGACAGATATTAATGAACAAATTTCTTTTTGGTAGTCTGCTATTCTTTCTCTGAGTGCCATCAGGCCTCCACATCTAGGGGACATGGCCAAATATGGGGCACCAGAGTTCATGTGAAAGTCAGTACCCAATCTCCACTTAACTGTGGAGAATATCCTGTCCAGAGGGTAGGTCTGGGTAGAGGTTTGGTGGTGACTACACATGTTGTACTTGGTTGGTGACATATATCGAGCAGAACCCCTGGGCCCAGATCTGCCCATCATAGTGTTCTTCTTGTTCGAATGAATACTTAATGAAGACATTAATATATATTACAAATATATGATAGTTTCATGAGATATCTTCTAACATCCATTATGATCAGGACATTTTTTTCCTTGGGAAAAATTGCTGTAATTCTGTGTTGAACCATTTTGCTATGATCCCCAGTTTGATGCCAGTTTATATAATATATATCTATATTACATTAATATGCATCTGAAATATCAGATAATGATTTGCTTTCATTTGTTTCAGTTTTGTCTTCAAACAATACCAAGAAGCAATTCCCAAAGGAGTGTACCCATGATTCTTTCCTGAAAGAAATACCAAGAATATTTGCTTGAAATGGTCTTTTAGAGCTGGATAGAAAGAAGTTCTGGGAATATTCACATGACAGTGAAGTTCATAAAACATGTCATTATGGAAATGATCTGTGTGAAAAATACATGTGTTTCATTTCTGAAACAAAAGATCAAGAAGCTCTGGCTACTCCTTAGAGAACTCAGTCTGTGCCACTCATCATTTCACAATTGGAGGCACTGCAGGGAAAAGTTTCACAACAAGTTTTGAAATACAATTCTATTCTGCACAGAAATAGGAAAATATTATGTAAGGAACCTAAAAGTCAACACAGAATACATATGGGATGCAAATTTTATAAATGTAATCTGTGTGGAAAATCATTTACCAAGTCCTCAAAACTTCAAGATCATCAAAGAATCCACAGTGGAGATAACACTTATAAATGTACTAAGAGGAAGAAATCATTTACACAGTCCTCAAAACGTCAAGCTCAACACTGCATTAACACTGGACAAAAATGTCAAAAATGTAAAGAATACGGGGAATCATTTATCTCATCCTCTGCTCTCCAGGATCATCAAAGTATTCATTCTCAAGAATATCCTTACAAATGTAGTGAGTGTGGAAAATCCTTTACCAACTCCTCAAGTCTTCATGTTCACTACAGAGTCCACACCAGAGATAAACTTTACAAATGTAATGAGTGTGGGATATCCTTTTCCCAGTACTCAAATCTCCAAGTTAATCAAAGAATCCACACTGGAGAAAAACCTGACAAGTGTAATGAGTATGGGAAATCTTTTACCCAGAACTCAAATCTCAAAGTTTATCAAAGAATCCATACTGGAGAAAACCCTTATAAATGTAATGACTGTGGGAAATCCTTACTCAGTCTTCATCTCTACAACGTCATCAAAGGATCCATACTGGACATAAACCTTACAAA
>CAJRSG010005868.1:0-17663 GCA_907169655.1 Acomys percivali
CTAGGAGAAACAGGCCTTACTGTGCTGTTTCACCCTTCAGCAAATACATGTATCGAAGGACAGTGAGAGCAGAAACGACAGTTTCTCGATGTTTTCTAACTCAGGGAACAAGCTGCACACTTCTGAGATGTTTTAAGGGAACTTCGTCTGAATCGGGTTTTTTGCCTAAAGAGACTTGCATTAGAATGCATTAGATTTGCCTATCTTCTCAGTAATACAGATTCTGAGTACGTAAGTGTGTTTTTTAAAATCAGCATTTCTCTTGCTTTCCTTGAGTAGGGAATCTCAGGTTTAGTCAAAGTAGCTCCCACAAGTGTTTCCTCAGTGTGTCCACATTTGCTTTGAATGGGTGGTTTTGCTAGGAGAAACAGGCCTTACTGTGCCGTTTCACCCTTCAGCAAATACATGTATAGAAGGACAGAGAGAGCAGAAACGACAGTTTCTCGATGTTTTCGAACTCAGGGAACAAGCTGCACACTTGTGAGAATCGTTTTGGGAACTTCACCTGAAACGGGTTTTTTGCCTAAAGAGACTGGAGGTAGAACGCGTTAGTTTTCCCTATCTGCGCAGTAGTACGGATACAGAGTATGTTAGTGTGTTTGTTGAAATCAGAATTTCTCTTGCTTTCCTTGGAGTAGGGAAGCTCAGGTTTAGTCACAGTAGCTCCCACAAGTGTTTCCTCAGTGTGTCCACATTTGCTTAGAAACAGTTGGTTTGCTAGAAGAAACAGGCCTTACTGTGCCGTTTCACTCTTCAGAAAATACATGTATAGAAGGACAGTGAGAGCAGAAACGACAGTTTCTCGATGTTTTCTAATTCAGGGAACAAGCACCACACTTCTGAGATGCTTTTGGGTAACTTCTCCTGAAACTGGTTTTTTGCCTAAAGAGACTTGCATTGGAACGCATTAGTTTTGCATATCTGCATAGTAATACAGATTCTGAGTACGTAAGTGTGTTTGTTCAAATCAACAATTCTCTTGCTTCCCTGTGAGTAGGGAAGCTCAGGTGTAGTCACAGTAACTCTCACCAATGTTTCCTCAGTATGCTCACATTTGCTTAGAAACAGTGTGTTTAGTACGAGAAACAGGCCTTACTGAGCCGTTTCACCCTTCAGCAAATACATGTATAGAAGGACAGTGAGAGCAAAACCGAGAGTTTTTCGATGTTTTCTAACTCAGGGAACAAGCTACAAACTTCTGTGATGCTTTTGGGGATCTTCGCCTGAAAATGGTTTTCTACTTAAAAATACTTGTATTAGAACGCATTAGTTTTCCCTATCTGCGCAGTAGTACAGATTCTGACTACGTAAGTGTGTTTGTTGAAATCAACATTTTTCTTGCTTTCCAGGGAGTAGGGAAGCTCAGGTTTAGTCACCGTAGCTCCCACAAGTGTTTCCTCAGTTTGTCCACATTTGCTTAGAAACAGTGTGTTTAGTATGAGAAACAGGCCTTACTGTGTCATTTCACCCTTCGCCAAATACATGTATAGAAGGACAGTGAGAGCAGAAACTACAGTTTCTCGATGTTTTCTAACTCAGGGAACAAGCTGCACACTTCTTAGATGCTTTTGTGGAACTTCGCCTGAATCTGTTTTTTTGCCAAAAGTGTTTTCCATTGGACGCATTAGTTTTCCATATCTGCGCAGTAATACAGATTCTGAGTATGTAAGTGTGTTTGATGAAATCAGCATTCTCTTGCTTTCCTGTGAGTAGGGAAGCTCAAGTGTAGTCACAGTAGCTCCCACCAGTGCTTCCTCAGTTTGTCACATTTCCTTAGAAACAGTGTACTTGCTGGCAAAAACGTGTTCTGTGATGATTCACCCTTCAGCAATAACATGTGTAGAACGACAGTCCTCTCAGAAACGACAGTTTCTTGATGTTTTTTAATTCAGGAAACAGGTTGTATTCTTCTGAGATACGTTTGGGCAACGTTGTCAGATATGAGTTTTTTGCCTAAAGAGACATACATTAAAACACACTAGTTTTGACTATCTTCGCAGTACTACAGATTCTGAGAAGGTAACTGTGTTTGATGAAATCAGCATTCTCTTACTTCCCTGTGAATCCGGAAGCTCAGGTTAAATCACAGTCACTCCCTCAATAGTTTCCTCAGTGTGTTTACTTATACTAAGAAACACTGTATTTGCTGACAGAAACATGCATTACTGTGAATTTTCTCCCTACATCTAACACATGTGTACAAGGACAGCGGTAGAAGAAAACACAGTTTATCGATGTTGTCTAACTCAGGGATCAAGCTGCAAACTTCTGAGATGAATTTTGAGAACTTCATCTGAAACGTTTTTTTTTTTTTTTTTGCCTAAAGAGACTTGCATTAGCCACACTAGTTTGCTGAGCTACACAGTAGTATTGATTCTGAGTATGTAACTGTGTTTCATGAAATCAGCATTTCTCTTGCTTCCCTGTGAGTAGGCAAGCCAGGTACTCGTCACAATAGCTCCCACAAGGGTTTCCTCAGTGTGTTCACATTTCCTTAGAAACAGTGTATTTGCTGACAGAAATATGCATTACTCTTCCTTTTCAACCTTCAGCAATAACATGGGTTAAAGGACAGTAATAGTAAAAACAGCAGTTTCTTGACATTTTTTAATTCAGGAAATAAGATGCATTCTTCTGAGATGCATTTTGGGCAACTTTGTCAGATATGCGTGTTTTGCCTAAAGAGACTTGCATTAAAACACACTAGGTTTGACACTCTGTGCAGTACTACAGATTCTGAGTAGGTAACTGTGTTTGATGAAATCAGCATTATTCTTGCTTCCCTGTGAGTAGGGAAGCTCAGTTTTAGTCACAGTAGCTCCCACAAGTGTTTCCACAGTTTGTTCACATTTCTTTAGAAGCAGTGTACTTCCTGTCAGAAACATGTGTTCTCGAACGTTTCACCCTTCAGCAAACACATGTGTGGAATTACAGTGCTAGCAGTATCGACAGTTTCTTTACTTTTTTATCTCAGGAAACAAGTTGCACACTTCTGAGATGCATTTGGGCACCTTTGTCAAAAAAGAGTTTTTTCCTAAAGAGACTAGCATTAAGACACACTAGATTTGCCCATCTACATAGTAGTACAGATTCTGAGTATGTAACTGTGTTTCATGAAATCAGCGTTTCTCTGGCTTCCCTGGGAGTAGAGAAGCCAAGTTTTCGTCACAATAGTTCCCTCAAGGGTTTCCTCAGTGTAGTCACATTTCCTTAGAAACAGTGTACATACTGGCAGAAACATGAGTTCTGTGAAGTTTCACGCATCAATAAACACATGGGTAGAAATACAGTGCAAGGAGAAACGACAGTTTCTTGACGTTTTTTAACTCAAGAAACAAGTTGCATTCTTCTGAGATGCGTTTGGGAAACTTTGTGAGATATGAGTTTTTTGCCTACAGAGACTTGCCTTAACACGCACTACTTTTGCCTATCTGCGCAGTAGTACAGATTCTGAGTAGGTACCTGTGTTTGATGAAATCAACATTTCTCTTGCTTGCCTGTCAGTAGGGAAGCTCAGTTTTAGTCACAGTAGCTCCCACAAGTTTTTCCTCATTGTATACACATTTCCTTAGAAACAGTGTACTTGCTGGCAGAAACATATGTTCTGCTACATTTCACCCTTTAGCAAACACTTGTGTAGAAGTACAGTGCTAGCAGAAATGACAGTTTCCTGACATTTCTTATCTCAGGAAATAACTTGCACACTTTTGAGATGCGTTTGGGTACCTATGTCAGAAATGAGTGTTTTGCCTAACGAGACTTGCATTAAAACGCACAAGTTTACAAATCTGCACAGTAGTACAGATTCTGTGTGGGTAGCTGTGTTTGATGAAATCAGCATTTCTCTTGCTTCCCTGTAAGTAGGTTAAGCTCAGGTTTAGTCACAGTAGCTCACACAAGTTTATCCTCAGAGTATTGACATTTCCTCAGAAAAAGTGTATTTGCTGACAGAAATATGCCTTACTGTTCCGTTTCAGCCTTCAGCAAACACTTTTTTAGAAGGGCAATCCTAGCGGAAATTACAGTTTCTTGATGTTTTTTAACTCAGGAGACAAGTTGCATTCTTCTAAGATACGTTTGGGCAACTATGTCAGATATGAGTTTTTTGCCTAAACGCACTAGTTTTGCCTATCTGCATAGCAGTACAGATTCTGAGTAGGTACCTGTTTTTGATGAAATCAGCATTTCTCTTGCTTCCCTGTCAGTAGGGAAGCTCAGGTTTAGTCACAGTAGCTCCCCCAAGAGTTTCCTCAGTGTCTTTACTTATCCTTAGAAACACTGTATTGGCTGGCAGAAACATGCGTTACTGTGCCTTGTCCTCCTACAGCTAATACTTGTGTAGAAGGACATTGGAAGAAGAAATGACAGTTTAACTATGTTTTCTAACTCAAGGAACAAGCTGCACCCTTCTTAGATGCATTTTTAGAACTTCGTCTGAAACAGGTTTTTTGTCTAAAGTGACTTGCATTAGTCACACTAGTTTTGCCGATCTACACAGTAGTACAGCATCTGAGTGGATAAATGAGTTTGGTGAAATCTGCATTTCTCTTGCTTCCCTGTGAGTAGGGAAGATCAGTTTTAGTTACAGTAGATCCCACAAGTGTTTCCTCAGTGTATTCACATTTCGTTAGAAACAGTGTATGCGCTGGTAGAAACATGCTTTACTGTTCTGTTTCAGCTTTCAGCAAACACATTAGTAGAAGGACAGTGCTAGCAGAAACGATAGTTTCTTGAAGTTTTTTATCTCAGGAAAAAAGTTGCACACTTCTGAGATGGATTTGGACACCTTTGTCAGAAATGAGTTTTTTGCCTAACGAGACTTGCATTAGAGCACACTGGTTTTGCCTATCTGCGCAGTAGTACAGATTCTGAGTAGGTACCTGTGTTTGATGAAACCAGCATTTCTCTTGCTTCCCTCTGAGTTTGGAAGCTCAGTTTTAGTCACATTAGCTCACACAAGTTTTCCTCAGTGTATTCACATTTACTTAGAAACAGTGTATTTGTTGGCAGAAACATGGATTACTGTGCTTTTCCCCCTAAAGCTAAAACATGTGTAGAAGGACAGTACTAGCAGAAATAACAATTTCTCAATGTTTTCTAACTCAGGGAACAAGCTGCACACTTCTTAGATGCATTTTGAGAACTTCGTGTTAAACTTTTTTTTTTTTTGCCTAAAGAGACTTGCATTAGCCACACTAGATTTACCAATCTACACAAATGTACAGATTCTGAGTATGTAACTGTGTTTCATGAAATCCGCATTTCTCTTGTTTCCCTGTGAGTAAGGAAGCCAAGTTTTAGTCACAATAGCTCCCAGGAGGGTTGTGTTCACATTTCCTTAGAAACAGTGTACTTGCTGGAAGAAACGTGTTCTGTGACGTTTCACCCTTCAGCAATAACATGTGTAGAAGGAAAGTGCTAGCAGAAACGACAGTTTCTTGATGTTTTTTAACTCAGGGAACAAGCTACATTCTTCTGAGATGAGTTTGGGCAACTTTGTGAGAAATGAGTTTTTTGCCTATAGAGACTTGCATTAAAATGCACTAGTTTTGCTTAAGTACGCAGTAGTACAGATTCTACGTAGGTAACTGTGTTTCTTGAAATCAGCATTTCTCTTGCTTCCCTGTGAGTAGGGAAGCTCAGGTTTAGTCACAGTTTCTCCCACAAGTGTTACCTCTGTGTGTTTACTCTTCCTTAGATTCACAGTATTTGCTGGTAGAAACGTGGGGTAACTCTGCCTTTTCCTCCTACAGCTAACACATGTGTAGAAGGGCAGTGGTAGCAGAAAAGACAGTTTATCGATGTTGTCTAACTCAGGGAACAAGCTGCAGCCATCTGAGATGCATTTTGAGAACTTCATCTGAAATGGGTTTTTTGCCTAAAGAGACTTGCAGTAGCATGCACTAATTTTGCCGTTCTGCACAGTAGTACAGATTTTGAGTATGTAACTGTTTTGGCTATTAAAAAACTGAAAAAAGTTCAACCCCAAAATGTACAGATCCATAGAGATCAATTGCAAACTCTTAATTACTTCAAAGATTATTGGGAGATATTAACTGGTTAAGGCCTACAATCGCGTTAGCTACCTATGAGTTACGTAACTTGTTCCAAACCTTACAAGGGGATTCAGATTTAAACAGTCCTCGGTGTCAATCCACTGAGGCAGAAAAGGAGTTAATTCTGGTGGAGCAAAAACTTCAAAAGGCATATGTGGATAGAATTGATCCTGAAATTGGTTGCCTTCTGGTTATTTTCCTTTTGAAACATTCTCCTACAGGGCTTCTTATGCAAAAGGAAGACAGGATCATAGAATGGATATTCCTGGCAAATAAACAAAGCAAAAACATGAAAACATACATAGAGAAAATTTCTGAATTGATTACAAAGGGAAGAATAAGGTTGCACAAACTGTCAGGGATGGACCCGGTGGAAATTGTAGTGCCTCTTACTCATTCTGAGATTATGTCATTATGGGTAATTAATGAAGATTGCCAAAAAGCTTGTAGTAACTATTTGGGAGACATTAACAATAGATACCCCAAAAGCAAACGTATACAGTTTATAAAAAGAACTAAGTGGATCCTTCCAAGTATTGTAAAGAGGTCACCAATCTCAGGGGCACCCACCTTTTTCACTGATGCGAATAAATCAGGTATGGCTGGTTATAAGTCTGAAAAAATGACCAAGGTGATTAAAAGCCCATTTACATCAGTTTAAAAATCAGAATTATATACAATCCTTATGATATTGTTAGATTTTCCTGAACCTCTTAATATAATTACTGACTCTCAATATGCTGAAAGAGTTGTTATACATATTCAAACTGCTGAATTTACTCCTGATAACACAGAATTGACTACCTTATTTATAGAACTGCAACAGGTCATCAGAAGCAGAAATTATCCTTTGTATATTACTCATATTCGATCCCATACAGGTTTACCAGGTCCATCGGCACAAGGAAATGAAGAGATCGACAAATTATTGATTGGTAATGTATTCGAAGCCTCTAAATTTCATGAAAAACATCACGTCAATGGTAAGGGGTTGATAAAAAAGATTCTCTATCACTTGGCAACAAGCCATAGAAATAATTAAAAGAGTCCTACATGCTCCTTATATAGTCAACTACCGTTACCTGCTGGAATTAACCCTAGAGGTAACAAAAGGAATAAAATTTGGCAGATGGATGTGTTTCATTTTTCAGAATTTGGAAAAATGAGGTATGTGCATCATACCATTGATCATATTCAGGTTTTCAATGGGCAACTGCCTTAAGTTCTGAAAGGGCCGACTGTGTGATTACTCATTTACTGGAAATAATGGCATTTATGGGAATGCCTGCACAAATTAAGACTGACAATGCTCCTACATATCTGTCCCTTAAGGTGAAAAACTTCTTTTTGTAAAATAATATAAAACATGTAACTGGTATAGCTCACAACCCCTCAGAACAAGCAGTTGTAAAAAGAGCTAATCGTACCTTAAAAGAAATGCTTATTAAACAAAAGGGAAGGGTAAAGACACCCAGGGACCGATTAAATAATGCTTTGTTGTCTCTAAATTTTCTTAATGTAAATGATGAAGGGACGTCAGCTACAGGAGAGACATTGTGTGATAGAAAAAAATGAGGCGTTGGGAAAAACAATATTCTACAATGACTTGTCAAGTATGAAATGGAAACCAGCAGTAGATTTGAGATGGGGTCATGGGTATGCATATGTTTCCACAGGGAGTGAAAAAATATGGCTACCAACTAAACTTATAAAGATTAGATCTGACCATATAACAAGTGAATCTTAAGAGCTTCCTGGTTCTTAACAACTTGATATTGTTTCTTACAGCTTGGAGAACTAATGCCCTCTTCTGTCCTATTGGTGGATTTACAGGTAGAGCCCTGTATTATTTACAAAAAGCAGGACAATGCTGAAGACGAATCAGGCAACATGGGTGATATAACCCCCAAAGCATGCCTCTCGCACTTCGACCAAGATGCCTCAAGTGATGTTTCCTTGAAAAATTATATATGTACTAACATACCTGTACTAATGATTTCAAAAGTCTGCTTACTTTCAGAGCAAAAAACACGACAATTATGAAGATCGAACTTCTGCCTCTGGCATCACTGCTTCTTCCAGAAATTGCATGCATATTAACAATAAACCGGCTACCCGAAAGGATCGATCCTAACAGCACTGTATAAAAACAGCTAGCTTTTCCAGTGCTTGGCCAATACATTATTTTTCTTGGGTACCCGAAGAAGATTGTTCTCCTAAACAGCATAAAGTAATTTTGAGAAAACGACGTCCCCATTCCCAGTAGGTTGGATGGGTGTTTTTGGTGGGTTACCAATGCTCATCTTTGCCTAACAGGGTTAGTTACAATTAATAAAATTTCAGTTGGGGATTTCTTCTTTCTTTCTCTCTTACCTTCTATCCCTTATAATATTAAGGAAAAGAGGGTCGGGGGGAAGGAAGGGAGGATACAGGTTTGTAGAATAAAAGAAAGATTATTGAATCTACTAACTTCAAAAAATCCTACATTGGCATTGTAGATTGATGAAAATTTAAGACTTTGGAAATCTAAGACTTCAACTTTTGCTTCACATTGATAAGAACTTAAATTGTATATTGTCATTCATTTTTGCCTTATATATTGTATGTTATATGTTGACAAACTATTATATATTGTATGTTAGAAACTTAAGTTCCTTTTGTTCAATATTTATTTAATATATTATTCATGTACCACTAATGTCTTATGAAAAACTGTTCAGGAAGATCAGGTAGAAGCAGTCTTGGCGGGCTTTCCACTTGGGGCACCCCAAGAATTCCTTGGGATAGACTGAATGGAGCCATCCTGGGCCTGGAATTCAAGAAGCAGACCTGGGAACCCCACCTGGGCTATTGTTTTCCTAATGGACCCAAAACAGGAGAAGGAGACCGCCCTTTCCATGTGACTCAGGCAGGTGGGGAAGAGAAAAACAACAGATTCAGGCTGGGGTTTGGGAGCACTTGTGGAGAAAGCAAACAGACTGGACTATCATGCTGCCAGAGAGACACCTAAAGACTCATCCCGTGAAAATGATACCAGGAGGTTCACTCTTTGGTCCCTTTAAACTTTTTTCCTTCTTGTGTAAGCTAGTTCGGTTGTATAATAAAATTTAATTGTTAAGAAACAGAGGTAACGTGAGTAGGTAACAGTATTTGATGAAATCAGCATTTCTCTTGCTTCCCTGTGAGTAGGAAAGCTCAGTTTTAGTCACACTAGCTCCCACATGTGTTTCTTCAGTGTAGTTACATTTCCTTAAAGACAGAGTATTTGCTGGCAGACACATACTTTGCTGTGCCTGTTCAACCTGTGGGAAAGATTAAGCTTTGTCACAGGTGGAAGCAGTCTTGGCAGGCTTTACCCTTAGGGCACCCCATGAATACCTTGTGATAGACTGAGTGGAGCCATCCTGGGCCTGAAATTCAGGAAGCAGACCTGGGAACCCCACCTGGCCTATTGTTTTCCTAATGGACCCTCAACCGGAGAAGAAGACTTTTGCTTCACATTGATAAGAATTAAATTGTATATTGTCATTCATTTTGCCTTATGTATTGTATGTTATATGCTGACAAAATATTAAATATTGTGTGATAGAAACTTAAGTTCATTTTGTTCAATGTTTATTTAATGTATTATTCATGTACCATTAATGTCTTATGAAAAACTGTTAGGAAGATCAGGGATAAAAGTTGGTATTTAGTTCCTACTAGATACACGCTTACTTTGTCATATTGCAGGTTTGTTTAATTCCTTGTATATGTCTTCAAAGAAATAAATTGATAACTGTAAAAATAGAGTTGATCTTCAAACTCTTCAGAGATCCACAGAATATGGCATTTAATGATGAGGGCTTTCCTGACTGAAAGAGACATCTGCTCCCGGCGTCATCTCCATTTGCATCATTGAAGATGGGGGCTTCAAGAGGCTCAGGTGTCAGAATGATCACTGGAAGGAAAAACTGCTCTTATCTCTACTGCTGATGACAGGCTGACTGTCTGCAATGATCAACAGTGATGCTGGAAAGTTGACTGTCCAGCTTTGAATAGACTGGATGGACCAGACCGTGGGATTTCCTGCTTCAAAAAGCAGTTTGTTGGATGTTTTGGGCCGATAAGGCTGAAAACTGATTGCCCCCATGAAGGAGAGAATCCGGTGACTGTCTAGGCTGTATGCTCTCTCTGTCCTATGGAACTTGGAAGTTACATGCTAGCTCTTCCTTTATTAGATAGATTTTCCTTCTTGGGTCTCTGATGGGATTGAAGACTAGATAGCTAGCAGAAATTACAGTTTTTTGATGTGTTTTTTTACTCAGGACACAAGTTGCATTCTTCTGAGATGCGTGTGGGCAACTTTGTCAGATATGAGTTTTTTGCATAAAGAGACTTGCATTAAAGCGCATTAGTTTTGCCTATCTGCATAGCAGTACAGATTCTGAGTAGGTAACTGTGTTTGATAAAATCAGAAGTTCTCTTGCTTCCCTGTGAGTAGGGAAGCTCAGGTTTAGTCACAGTAGCTCCCCCAAGAGTTTCCACAGTGTGTTTACTTATCCTTAGAAACACTGTATTTGCTGGCAGAATCATGCTTTACTGTGCCTTTTCCCCCTACAGCTAAGACATGTGCAGAAGGACAGTGCTAGCAGAAACGACAGTTTATCGACGTTTTCTAACTAAGGGAACAAGCTTTATACTTATGAGATGCATTTTGAGGACTTTGTCTGAAAAGGTTTTTTTTATTTTTTTATTTTTATTTTTTTTTTTTTTGCCTAAAGAGACTTGCATTAGCCAAACTAGTTTTGCCGATCTACACAGTAGTGTATGTTCTGTGTATGTAACTGTGTTTCATCAAATTAGCATTTCTCTTGCTTTCCTGTGATTAAGGAAGCCAAGTTTTAGTCACAATAGCTCCCACAAGGGTTTCCTCAGTGTGTTCACATTTCCTTAAAACAGTGTATTTGCGGGCAGAGACATGTGTTCTGTGATGTTTCACCCTTCAGTAAACACATGTGTAGAAGTACTGTGCTAACAGAAACGACAGTTTCTTTTCGTTTTTTTTCCTCAGGAAACAAGTTTCACACTTCTTATATGCATTTGTTCAACTTAGTCAGTAATGAGTTTTTTGTCTAAAGAGACTTGCATTAAAACGCACTAGTTTTTCCTATCTGCGCAGTAGTACAGATTCTGAGTACATAAGTGTGTTTGATGAAATCAGCATTTCTCTTGCTTAACTGAACGTAGGGAAGCTCAGGTTTAGTCACTGTATCTTCCACAAGTGTTTCCTCGGTGTGTTCACCTTTGCTTAGAAACAGTGTATTTGCTGGCTGAAACAGGCGTTACTGTGCGGTTTCACCCTTCAGCAAACACATGTGTAGAAAGACAGTGCTAGCAGAAACGACAGTTTCTTGAAGTTTTTTGTGTCAGAAAACAAATAGCACACGTGTGAGATGCGTTTGGTCACCTTTGTCAGTAATGGGTTTTTTAGCTTAAGAGACATGCGTTAAAAAGCACTAGTTATGCCTACCTGTGCAGTAGTACAGATTCTGAGTAGGTAACTGTGTTTCATGAAATCAGCATTTCTCCTGCCTCCCTGTAAGGACGAAAGCTCAGTTTTAGTCACAGTAGCTACCACAAGATTTTCCTGAGTGTATTCACATTTCCTTAGACACAGTGTATTTTCTGTGAGAAACATGCATTACAGTTCTGTTTAAGCCAGCAGCAAACGCATGTGTAGAAGTACAGTGAAACCATTAATGACAGTTTCTTGACATTTCTTAACTCAGGAAACAAGTTGCATTCTTCTGAGATGCGTTTGGGCATCTTTGTCAGATATGAGTTTTTTGCCTAAAGAGACTTGCATTAAAACGCACTAGTTTTGCTTATCTGCGCAGTAGTACAGATTCTGCATAGGTAAGTGGGTTTGATGAAATCAGCATGTCTCTTGCTTCCCTGTAATTGGGAAACTCAGATTTAGTCACAGTAGCTCCCACAAGTGTTTCTACAGTGTATTCACATTTCCTTAGTAACAGTGTATTTGCTGGAAGAAACATGCCTTACTGTTTCATTTCAGCCTTCAGCAAATACATGGGTAGAAGCACAGTGCTAGCAGAAACTACAGTTTCTTGAAGTTTTTTAATTTAGGAAACAAGTTGCATTCTTCTGAGATACATTTGGGAACCTTCGTCAGAAATAAGCTTTTTGCCTATAGATACTAGCATTAAAATGCACTAGTTTTGCCTACCTGCGCAGTACTACAGATTCTGAGTAGGTAACTGTGTTTCATGAACTCAGCATTTCTCTTGCTTCCCTGTGAGGAGGGAAGCTCAGTTTTAGTCACAGTAGCTCGCACAATTGTTTCCTCAGTGTATTCACCTTACCTTAGAAACAGTGTATTTGCTGGAAGAAACATGTCTTCTTGTTACGTTTCAATCTTCGGCATACACATGTATATAAGGACAGTGCTAGCACAAACAACAATTTATTGACATTTTTAACTTAGGAAACAAGTTGCATTCTTCTGAGATGCGTTTGGGGAACTTTGTCAGATATGAGTTTTTTGCCTAAAGATACATACTCCCATTAAAACTCACTTGTTTTGCCTATCTGCGCAGTAGTACAGTTTCTTAGTAGGTAACTGTGTTTGATGAATTTAGCATTAGTCACACTAGTTTTATCGATCTACACTGTAGTACTGATTCTCAGTATGTAACTCTGCTTCATGAAATCAGCATATCTCTTGCGTCCCTGTGAGGAGGGAAGCCAAGTTTTTGTCACAATAGTTCCCACAAGGGTTTCCTCAGTGTGTTCACATTTCCTTAGAAACAGTGTATTTGCTGGCAGAAACATGCATTACTATGCTTTTTCTACCTACAGTTAACTCATGTGTATAAGTACAGCGGTAGCAGAAACCACAGTTTGTCAATGTTTTCTAAGTCGAGGAACAAGCAGCACACTTCTAAGATGTATTTTGAGAACTTCGTCTTAAACAGGATTTTTGCCTAAAGAGACTTGCATTGGCCACACTAGTTTTGCCGAGCTACACAGTAGTACTGATTCTGAGTATGTAACTGTGTTTCATGAAATCAGCATTTCTCTTGCTTCCCTGTGAGTAGGCAAGCCAAGTATTCATCACAATAGCTCCCACAAGGGTTTCCTCAGTGTGTTCACATTTCCTTAGAAACAGTGTATTTGCTGACAGAAATATGCATTACTCTTTCTTTTTAGCCTTCAGCAATCACATGTGTAGAAGGACAGTTGTAGCAGAGACGACAATTTCTTGACATTTTTTAATTCAGGAAATAAGATGCATTCTTCTGAGATGCATTTGGCCAACTTTGTCAGATATGAGTTTTTTGCCTAAAGAGACTTGCGTTAAAACATACTTGTTTGCCGATCTTCACAGAAGTACAGATTTTGAGTATGTAAATATGTTTGACGAAATCAGCATTTCTCTTCCTTCCCTGTGAGTAATTAAGCTCAGGTTTAGTCACAGTAGCTCCCACAACAGTTTCCTCAGTGTGTTATCATTTGCTTAGAAAAAGTGTATTTGCTGGCAGAAACATGCATAACTGTCCCTTTTCTTCCTACAGCTAACACATGTGTAGAGGGCAGATTTAGCAGAAATGACAGTTTATCAATGTTTTCTAACTCAGGGAATAAGTTGCACACTTCTGAGATGTATATTGAGAACTTTGTCTGAAACCTTTTTTTTTTTACTAAAGAGACTTGCATTAGCCACAATAGTTTTTCGATCTACACAGTAGTACATATTTTGAGTAGGTAACTGTGTTTGATGAAATCAGCATTTCTCTTGCTTCCCTGGGAATAGGGAAGCTCAGGTTTATGCACAGTAGCTCCCTCAAGAGTTTCCTCATTGTGTTCACTTTTCCTTAGAAACAGTGTATTTCCTGGCAGAAACATGCCTTACTGTTCTGTTTCAGCCTTCAGGAAACACATGTGTAGAAGGACAGTGCTTGCAGAAATGACAGTTTATTGACATTTTATAATTCAGGAAACAGGTTGTATTCTTCTGGGATGCGTTTGGGCAACGTTGTCAGATATGAGTTTTTTGCCTAAAGAGACTTGCATTAAAACACACTAGTTTTGACTATCTGCGCAGTACTACAGATTCTGAGTAGGTAACTGTGTTTGATGAAATCAGCATTTCTCTTGCTTCCCTGTGAGTAGGGAAGCCCAGTTTTAGTCACAGTAGCTCCCACAAGTGTCTCCATAGTTTGTTCACATTTCTTTAGAAACAGTGTACTTGCTGTCAGAAACATGTGTTCTCTAACGTTTCACCCTTCAGCAAACACATGTGTGGAATTACAGTGCTAGCAGTATCGACAGTTTCTTTACTTTTTTTATCTCAGGAAACAAGTTGCACACTTCTGAGATGCGTTTGGGCACCTTTGTCAGAAATGAGTTTTTTCCTAAAGAGACTAGCATTAAGACACACTAGATTTGCTGATCTACATAGTAGTACAGATTCTGAGTATGTAACTGTGTTTCATGAAATCAGCATTTCTCTGTCTTCCCTGGGAGTAGAGAAGCCAAGTTTTTGTCACAATAGTTCCCACAAGGGTTTCCTCAGTGTAGTCACATTTCCTTAGAAACAGTATACATACTGGCAGAAACATGTGTTCTGTGAAGTTTCAAGCTTCAATGAACACATGTGTAGAAATACAGTGCAAGGAGAAATGACAGTTTCTTGACGTTTTTTAACTCAAGAAACAAGTTGCATTCTTCTGAGATGCGTTTGGGAAACTTTGTCAGATATGAGTTTTTTGCCTACAGAGACTTGCATTAAAACGCACTAGTTTTGCCTATCTGCGCAGTAGTACAGATTCTGAGTAGGTACCTGTGTTTGATGAAATCAACATTTCTCTTGCTTGCCTGTCAGTAGGGAAGCTCAGTTTTAGTCACAGTAGCTCCCACAAGTTTTTCCTCATTGTATTCACATTTCCTTAGAAGCAGTGTATTTGCTGGCAGAAACATGCAGTAGTGTTCCATTTCAGCCTTAAGCAAACACATGTTTAGAAGAGTAATGATAGGAGAAATTACAGTTTCTTGATGTTTTTTAACTCGGGAGACAAGTTGCATTCTTCTGAGATGTCTTTGGGCAAATTTGTCTGATATGAGTGTTTTGCCTTAAGAGATTTTCATTAAAACGCGTTAGTTATGCCTATCTGCGTAGCAGTACAGATTCTGAGTAAGTACATGTGTTTGATGAAATCAGCATTTCTCTTAGTTCCCTGTGAGTCCGGAAGCTCAAGTTTAATCACAGCCTCTCCCCCAAGAGTTTCCTCAGTGTGTTTACTTATACTTAGAAACACTGTATTTGCTGGCAGAAACATGCATTACTGTGCCTTTTCTCCCTACATCTAACACATGTGTACAAGGACAGCGGTAGCAGAAACCACAGTTTATCGATGTTTTCTAACTCAGGGATCAAGCTACACACTTCTGAGATGCATTTTGCGAACTTCGTCTGAAAAGGGTTTTTTCCCTAATGAGACTTGCATTAGCCACACTAGTTTGCCAAGCTACACAGTAGTAATGATTTTGAGTATGTATCTGTGTTTCATGAAATCAGCATTTCTCTTGCTTCCCTGTGAGTAGGCAAGCCAAGTATTCATCAAAATAGCTCCCACCAGGGTTTCCTCAGTGTGTTCACATTTCCTTAGAAACAGTGTATTTGCTGACAGAAATATGCATTACTCATCCATTTCAGCCTTTAGCAATCACATGAGTTCAAGGACAGTGCTAGCAAAAATGACAGTTTTTTGACATTTTTTAATCTAGGAATTAAGATGCATTCTTCTGAGATGCATTTGGCCAACTTTGTCAGATATAATTTTTTTGCCTAAAGAGACTTGCATTAAAACACACTAGTTTTGACTATCTGTGCAGTACTACAGATTCTGAGTAGGTAACTGGGTTTGATGAAATCAGCACTTCTCTTGCTTCCCTGTGAGTAGGGAAGCTCAGTTTTAGTCACAGTAGCTCCCACAAGTGTCTCCATAGTTTGTTCACATTTCTTTAGAAACAGCGTACTTGCTGTCAGAAACATGTGTTCTCTAACGTTTCACCCTTCAGCAAACACATGTGTGGAATTACAGTGCTAGCAGTATCGACAGTTTCTTTACTTTTTTTATCTCAGGAAACAAGTTGCAAACTTCTGAGATGCGTTTGGGCACCTGTGTCAGAAATGAGTTTTTTCCTAAAGAGACTAGCATTAAGACACACTAGATTTGCCGATCTACATAGTAGTACAGAATCTGAGTATGTGACTGTGTTTCATGAAATCAGCATTTCTCTCGCTTCCCTGGAAGTAGAGAAGCCAAGTTTTCCTCACAATATGTCCCACAAGGGTTTCCTCAGTGTAGTCACATTTCCTTAGAAACAGTGTACATACTGGCAGAAACATGTGTTCTGTGAAGCTTCAAGCTTCAATGAACACATGTGTAGAAATACAGTGCAAGGAGAAACGAAAGTTTCTAGATTTTTATCTCAGGAAACAAGTTGCCCATTTCTGTGATGCGTTTGGGCACCTTTGTCAGAAATGAGTTTTTTGCCTAAAGAGACTTGCATTAAAACACACTAGTATTGCCTTTCTGTGCAGTATTAAAGATTCTGAGTAGGTACCTGTGTTTGATGAACTCAGCATTTTTCTTGCTTCCCTGTGAGTAGGGAAGCTCAGGTTACGTCACTGTAGCTCCCACAAGTGTTACCTCAGCGTGTTAACTTTTCCTAAGAAACATTGTATTTACTGGCAGAAATATGCCTTTTCCCTCTACAGCTAACACATGTGTAGAAGGACAGTGGTAGCAGAAAGGAAAGTTTATTGATGTTTTCTAACTCAGGTTACCAGCTGCACAATTCTGAGAACCACTGTGAGTACATCGTCTGAAAAGGGTTTTTTGCGTAATGAGACTTTCATTAGTCACACTAGTTTTGCCGATCTACACAGTAGTACAGATTCTGAGTATGTAACTGTGTTTCATGAAATCAGCATTTCTCTTCCTTCCCTGGGAGTAGGGAAGCTAAGTTTTAGTCGCAATACCTCCCACAAGTGTTTCCTCAGTGTGTTCACATTTTCTTAGAAACAATGTATTTGCTGGCAGAATCATGCCTTTTTGTTCTGTTTCAACCTTTAGCAAACACATGTGTAGAAGGACAGTGATACCATTAATGACAGTTTTTTGACGATTTTTAATCAGGAAACAAGTTGAATTCTTCTGAGATGCATTTGGGCAACTGTGTCTCCTATGAGTTTTTGCCAAAAGATATTTACTGCATTAAATCGCACTAATTTTGCCGATCTGCACAGTAGTACAGATTTTGAGTATGTAACTGTTTAGGCTATAAAATAACTGAAAATAAAAATTCAACCAGAAAATGAACAGGTCCATAGAGATCAATTGCAAACTCTTAATTACTTCAAAGATTATTGGGAGATATTAACTGTTTAAGGCCTACAATCGGGTTAGCTACCTATGAGTTAAGTAACTTGTTCCAAACCTTACAAGAGGATTCGGATTTAAACAGTCCTATGTGTCAAACCACTGAGGCAGAAAAGGAGTTAATTCTGGTGGAGCAAAAACTTCAAAAGGCATATGT
>CAJRSG010005939.1:0-37001 GCA_907169655.1 Acomys percivali
TCCAGGAACCTCCCACAGGCTGGAGGCTCCTCCCACTGACCTCCAGGCACCTCCCACAGGCTGCAGGCACCTCCCACAGACCTCCAGGCACCTCCCACAGATAATTAAGACATTCCTAGATACTTGTAGACACCTCCCTAGCGAGTGTCTGGTCCAGACACTCGCATCTCCTCCCATAGACCTCCAGGACTCTCCCACTCCAGGCTTCCAGGGGAAAGACTGCATGACCGCAGAGACTTCAAGACAGAGACTCGGACTCAAATCCCTCGTGATAAACGTTTAATAAAAGGAAACAGACACACAAACGGCTGGCAGGTGACCCCCAAGGAAGGTTCCTGGCACCTTCCACATGGTTGCCATTCAACTGGTCCCACGTCACTCAACTGGTCTCATGGATATTCACAAGCTCAACCCAGCCACCCTGGAAACTGCAGACCTTGTGCTTGGGCCAAACGGTTATGGAGCCCTAAAGGGCTTCCTCTACATGCCATCCTGTCCTTCTGATGATCACCTCTGACCTAAAAACCATAATAATTGCTACACACTGGGTCCTCTATGGACTTACCTCTGGCCTCTCACATCCTTGATTCCCATCCAGGACACACACAGACACACACACACACACACACACACACACAGACACACACACACACACACACACCTCCTGCAATCTTCCCGGGCACACATTGTGGCACCCGTGACTTCTCTATTTTTCCACATGTGATCCCTGGACAGGGCAGGGCAGGACATGGTAGGGGGCCTTGCCGACCTGTGAACTTATTCTCCCTGTTAGGCCAGGTGAGCTAGTCAGTCAGGAGAATCCAGAAGTTTGTTGCCCACAGGGATGCTGAGCATCACAGTGAAGAGGCTTCAAAGTTTAGCTGGCCTGGATGGTAGCTGACTGCCTGGTCTCTTTGGGGAATCCTTCAGAACACACCCTGCTCTAGCTTCTTCTCTTGATATTCACCCCAGAATACAACTGCCCACTAGGTGCACACAGCAAGGTTGCATATGACCATGATTGTGCCTTACAGACCTCTTGAAGGGTTCTGGGAGATCACATTTTCCTGACAGATCAGGTTCCTGAGATCCACCTTGAGCACAGCTGAGAGAGAGAGAGAGAGAGAGAGAGAGAGAGACAGAGAGACAGAGAGAGAGAGAGAGAGAGAGAGAGAGAATAAAGGGGGAGAGCGCACTTTGAATAAGAAGCAGAAGGAAAGCCCAAGAGGACTCGAGGCAGTACAGAAGGGAATGAAGGGAAGTAGAGGAGGGCAGGGAAGGGCATAAATAAATAAAATGGACATGTGGAAGGAAGGCTCTCTGTCCCTGATGTCCTGATCACAGCCCAGAGAAACTGAGTAGCCTGTGAGTCTCTGTGTGTGTGTGTGTGTGTTTGTGTGTGTATGTGTTTGTGTGTGCGTGCGTGCACACACATATGTCTGTCCATGTCTGTGTGGCTTAGAAATGAGCTAAGGCAGCTGTGGTTACTGCGGGGACTACTTAACCAAAAGTATGGCGGTGCAAGGGTAGCCTTGGGCACAAACAAGCGCAGGCAGACAAGACCTGTTTTCCACACATAAACCCAGATGCAGCCCTTGCTGCAGGTCCTATGTAGAGACATCCAGTCACCCTGGCCAACATGGCTGCCTATAGAGACCTGGGAAGTAGTGTTTGCAGGATCCTGCTACCCAAGCCATGTGGCGTTCCGTTTTGGCTATGGGTCACCAGGACCCTTATTCTTCTATCATGTCTCCTGGTGCAAAAAGGGCCCAGGAGACCCACGTCCTGCCTGTCCTGCCAGGAGAAGAGCACCTCCCTCTATGGACTGCTGTCTCCATGCACAGACAAGCAGGGGAACTGCAGCAGTGATCACAAAAACAATTCTGCTTGATGGTGATGCCAAATGTGGAGGGTGATGCCAACCATGGAGGGTGATTGCCACACTCACTCTGCCCTTCTCAAAGAAAAAAAAACATCTGCTGGCTGGCCCTAGACTCTAAGATGGCCAACAGGCCCTTAGGCTAGGAAAGCCTGAGTTGGGTCTCTGTGCAGGCTGAAAGGATTCCCTAAGGGTTTATGCTGGGGTGTGAGCAGGATGCCTGGGTGTACGTGTGGACGGAACTTGAGCAGTGTTATGAGAAGTGGCGGTAGGGGGATAAAGAGGATGAAGGATGAGGTTGAAGGGGATGCAGAGTGGAGATGCGAGGGGGGAAGTGGGCACAGGTCACACAAGGACTCCTGGGACACACTGCACTGAGTGGACTCCACTATGGGTACCTGGCAGCCCTGAAAGGCTTGCAGGCTGAGTAGAAGGGATCACCCTTTGCCCGTAGGCTACCCTCATGGAACTCTACAGAAACCCTTCAGACAATCTAGACAATCAGAAAGGAGCCTCAGAAACAAACTCTTGAACTGGAAGATGAGGAAATTAGCCAGGACCCTTAGCAGACAAAGGAGCTCTGTGCCTAACCCCACCCACTCTGGTGACCACTAAAGCTGCCAGGCTTCTCCTGGGTGTGCTGACACCTGGAACACCGGGCACGATCCAGCTTCAAGGTCAAGGGGGCTTGCCTCCAAGGCCTTCCAAGGCTGACCCAGGTCTGATAGGGCAGCAACAGGGTGTTGGTTGTCGTGG
The DNA here is from genome assembly GCA_907169655.1 of Acomys percivali. NCBI lineage: Eukaryota > Metazoa > Chordata > Mammalia > Rodentia > Muridae > Acomys > Acomys percivali. The sequence continues at coordinate 2,636 of CAJRSG010005939.1, forward strand.
TGTCAGAGAGCTCAGGACAGATACCACAAGGGAGAGGCCAACAGCCTCAGGGTGTCCCTGAGCCCAGCACTGGCTTCTCATCTGGCAGGAGGAGGCTCCGGGGTGGATGCTGGGAAAAAGGGTAGGGCGCTGTGAGCCCACTGGTGAGGGCTCCAATATTCCCCACCTTCACACCCGTGGACACTGCCATCTGGAGTCTGGAGGGAGGAACAGCCACAGCAGGGGCTCCCTGAGGGGCTGGAGACATCTATAATCTTGCTGCAGAACCAGGCCTACCAAGACCCTAATGTAAGAACAAAGGCATATCAAAAGAAGAAGCATTCCATCCCAATCTACCCATTTGACTACAAAGCCATGGCTTGGATCCCAAACCCTCACCACCTACTAGGTCCCACCCGGCAACCAGGCAACCAGGTAAACAGGCAACCAGGCAACCATTCTGAGCTCCCAGAAAGTCTGTCACAATCTCTCTTCTCTCCTCAGGACTCCACCCCACCCACACCCCCAGACCACAAGGCACCATTCAGAATACTTCACTCTCTTTCCTTACTCCAGAGTACCCGAGTAGTTCTAAGATATGGATCTTTCTTTTTGCATCCTCCTTAGATACCCACCTACCTCCCTGTGGCTAGGGTCAGGCACAAGGACAGCTTGCAGCTCTCTCAGGAGAGTCAAGTGGAACAAAAGGCACCTAGAAAGGAATCAGAAGGAGCAATCTTCACTTGTCTACAAATCTTTTACTTGTCTACCTACAGAGGTAGGTGAATCTCTGTGGTTTTGAGGCCAGCCCGGTCTACAAAGTGAGTCTAAGAAGCCAGGCCTATTAAACAGAAAAACTCTGTCTGGGAAAAACTTAAAAAGAGATTTTTTTAAAGTATGAGATTAATTTTTAAACTATACACCAATGTAGATGATCAATGTATATATGATAATAGCATTTCTTTTAACACTAACCTTTCATATCTTATATATTAAAATGTTTCAACAGGACTGAGAGTGTTAGAGGAAACATCTTATATGAAAATCAACATGTTTCTTCTTCTGTCTATATTTTCATAATATCAACCACATCAACTGGTGAGCATTCATGAAATGAGTTAATAAGAGTGAAGTTCTTTCAAAATAAACATGGACTTACCATATTTGTATTCTCTGGATAAAATATAAGATGTGTCTTTTTGTATAAAGGATTGTCACATTAGGTAAGTTAGGCAATCTTCCTGCCAATATAACATTAATGGAATGGTTTTACTAACAACTCAAACAATGGGAAAATGTAGAGGGAAAAAATGTAGCTTGCCAATCCTTACAGAATTGAATATTTCTCAAATACATACCTAAATTTAAGTAGTATAATTACAACCTCCAAATAGCTTTTTAAAAAGAATATGCTTGGTGGAATGCTTTTTTTTTATAAAAAATTATTCCCTGGCCTTCAATCTAGTTTTAAGTACTTTAAGGTACAAAATCTTGATGAAATACAAGTTAATAGATGATCTTAATAACTTACCCCAATTAAATTATATTTTACAGATTAAATCCTGTTAATTATTCAGATGAACTTGTCTTCTCATAACTTTCTGCACACTCAGCCTCCACTAATTTTACTTACGATGAATTTCTTTCCTCTTTACATTTCTGTTTCAACTGAGATCGCAGAGAATTTTAAGAGCTCATGTATGTGATTTCTTCAAAACAAAATATGATTACACCATATATTTTAATTTTTTTAACCCAAAAGTCACATTTCTTCACTCATAAACCTTTCAAATATTGCAATTTTGGAATTTCAAGGAATAATCTCTGTTTCTTTGTGTGTGTGTGTGTGTGTGTGTGTGTGTGTTTGTGTGTGTGCCACTAGAGACGTAATGTACATTTGTGTTTTTTTATGGCAACAAATTATATTTCAGCTAAACTTTAAGTTCAAATGTCTTAGTCAAAAGGTGGTGTTGTCATACATGATTGTGTTGGTCCTTAATGAGGAAAGCTATGAATCACATAGTGATCAGGGAACAATAAAATGTGAACGTACATGTCATTGGTTAATTCTTGTATGTCGTGTCTCCAAACCTTAATTACGGCCTTTGCACTTAGATATCTACAGTGTTTTAAGAATTATTCATACTAGAGTTCAAACAGTCAGCATGTGTCTTTTTGGGGTTAGTACATTTCTCAAACATTGGTGATTTATTAATGATCATCAACTACAAAGATTATCTAAAATATTAGACTAGGATATTTTACTTAGAGTATCTATGGTCAGATAGGTATTTTGGCATTAATACACTTTCTATTGTTTTTCACACAAGAAAACAATAAGAATAGTGTCATATAGGAAAAACAATATCAAGAAATGGGGCACAAAACAGAACAGAATTATGGAGATCAAATATTCACTACTAGCCTAGTTTTAAAGTTATATTTATGTATTGTCTTTATGTGTGGTAGCATACATGTGACCAAGGGATAGTTAGTAGAAGTTTACTTTTCCCATGTGCATCATGGAGATTGAACTCAGGTCATAAGACTAAAATTCAAAAAGCTGTAACTAAAACATTTCTCTAGTTCACACTAAAGTTCTTTTCAATAGCTTATGGGAAAATACTAGTATAGAAGCCTAACACATTTGCATAGGAAAATCCATTTAAATGACCAAGAAAGACAATAAAATAACTCAAAGTCAAATGCCACTAAATACAAAAAATAGTACAAAAAATGAGCTAGAACATTTTGAGTTATTATCTAAAGGACTTATGGTTCAATGAAATGTCATAAGTAATTCCATACACACTTATATTCTTTCTAAACATGAGGAATTGAATCTATACCTGAAGACACTTCATACATACAGCAGCAAACATTGTGAACTCATGCTAAGGTGGATTTTTCACCCCTACTGACTTGTAATCATAGTATTGGCAGCTACTTCTTGTGTAATAGGAAGACAAAATTAATCAAGAGTCACACAGATATGAACTCTATGATGCTCAATGCTGACCTTCCTGCAAGATATGCTCATTGTTGTGAATAGTTCTGCAAATACTATGTCAGTATCCACTGTTTTTGAATGACATTAAGGTGGCTTTGTGAGTTGACACCCACATCTGTCCTGTTTATGAAGCCAATAATCTGAGAATAAAAAGTCATGGGATTGATATTAAAAGCTACTATTATTCTAATAAATTAAAATGGCGATAATGTGCCTCCAAAATGCATATTCCTTTTCAATAGATTTGTCTGTCACTCAACTTCCAATAGAGAAGCTTAACATGGAGGACAACAATGTGTGGTCCTCAGATCTGGCAGGTCTCTTCAAGATGGCTATTAGTACTGTGAAAAATAGGCTGGTGTGTTTCTCAGAATTCCAGGAGTATTCAGAAGGCCAGAGCATAGAACTGTTTCTTCTTGCAACTCGGATACCATTGTTTCTCTAGGGGACATGAGAGATTGCTGGCATTTTGGAGTAGGCTCCACTGAGCAGCCAACTGCGTGCTCTGCACTCACTGAGCTCCAGATTCTCAGACTCTATGCTTGCTGGAGGCCTCCATTTTGGAACGATACCCTGTCTACTCCTATTGTCCAGCAGACAGTAACATTAAGAAAATTAGAACTGCAGGCCAGACTCCCAAACCATGTCCCTGGTTCCCAGAAAATGTTTTTGCGAGCTGCAGCCATGTGTTTTTGTAACTCAGGTTTGGGTAGGCTGGAAGGTACTGGGTGACTAAAACCTGGGACAGTGTGCCTCTTGAACCAAGGTATCAGCCATATGGGGCTTGGTTGATGTGCCCATAGTCCCTAGGATGCCTCCTCTTATCCAGGAAATACAAGCAATGCTGTTTCAGAGTCGACAACTTGGCTACACACTTGGTCCACTCTCTCTCTGTCCCTGCTACTCACACACCATGCATGCTTGGAGCAACATCTTTGAGTTCTACTTTTTAAATATTTGTCAAAAATATTTCTTCTACTCTATTTATCTTTTGTTCCCTTCTAGTTGAGAAACTACTCCACATTTCTCCCATTATATTACATTTCATCTGCAGTCTGGATTTTCTAAAGAATAGTGTTCATATATAAGAAACAATATACAATGATAAAAAAGAAGAACATATACAGAGGACTTTTTATGTACTTGTAAGTACACATATCCACATATCTGCACACACACAAACACAAACACACAACCCAAACATGAAGACATAGAAGAAATTCTAAGGAAAAAATGTTTTTAACATGAGAATGAGAGTAGTGACCATAGAATATTACCTGAGTGATTCTGGAGTGAAGAAGCAATGGTAAATGTAATGATTTTTCACTTCAATACAAATTTACATTAAGTTATGTTTGACTGTTCATATGTCAGGTCTGGAACTGCATATTTTCATTTAAAATAAAGATATATATATATATATAGTACTGTGGATTCAAATTTGAGTTTAGGGATATAAAGATGTTTAACTTGTTAAGAATTCGTTGGTTTCTAAGGATCTTATTAGTCTTAGTGAATATTACTTAATGTTTTTGAAAAATTTGAAACCGTTTTTTCATGTACTAGGCATGGATTTTACATGATACACTAAAATTTTTATCATGTTTTCTCTTGTGTTCTTATTAATATTCTCTTTGATTTTAAAATTATTGATAAATCTTGCATTCAGAGGAAAAACTGATATTAGTTCTGTAGTTGCTCATTTCGGTCATTAATTTGTTCATGTATTTAGGATAATGATTGGTGTCCATATTGTTAATTGAGTGTCACAGTGAAGAGTATGTTTTTTTTTCATGTGTGATAGTTATAACAAATTTGTTTGACATTATCTGTTCCAATTAATAATTTATTTGCGCTGTTTGTTTTGTTTTGTTTTGTTTTTGTTTGTTTGTTTGATGCAAAGGCAAAAGGTTTTCTGCCTTGACACTCACTTGGGACGGAGGGAAGAGGAGCACCCCGAGTCACTGTTACAGACATTTTTAAAAATTTATTTGTATTACATCTCGATTGTTAGCCCTTCCCCTGTTTCCTACCATTCTTCCCTCCCTCCCACTTCCCCCCTTCTCCCTTCCCCTATGTCTGTGATTGAGGGAGACCTCCTCCCCCGATATATGCTCTTAGGATATCGAGTCTCTTCTTTGTAACTTGCTATACCTCCTCTGAGTGAAATCAGGCCTCCCCATGCAGGGGACATTGTCAGAAAAGGGGCACCAGAGTTCGTGTGAGAGTCAGATCTCACTCTCCACTCAACGGTGGAGAATATCATGTTTGACGGCTAGGTCTTGGTAGGGTTTCGAAGTTTACTGCCTATATTCTCCTTGGCTGGTGTCTTAGTTTGAGTAGGACCCCAGGACCCTCATCTGCCTGTCATAATGTTCTTCTTGTAAGTTTCCAGGACCCTGTGGGTCCTACTATTTCCCCATTCTTCCATGCTACTCTCGCATAAAGTCTCAATAGGATGACCTCTCCTTTGACCCACTTTCCTGGTATGTAAAATTTTTCATGGTACGTATCCCTTGGACTAGTGTTTTGATATAAGTGAGTATATACCATTTGTCTCTTTTTGCTTCTGGGTGAACTCACTCATTATGATAATTTCTAGATTAATCCATTTGTCCACAAATTTCTGGAATTCCTTGTTTTTAATAGCTGAGTAGTATTCCATAGTGTGAATGTAGCACAGTTTCTTAGTCCATTCTTCTACTGAGGGACACTTAGGCTGTTTCCATGTTCTGGCTATTATGTATAAAGCAGCTATGAACACGGTTGAACATATGTCCCTATTGTATGGTAGGGCATTTTCTGGGTATATTCCCAGGAGTGGGATAGCTGGGTCTTGAGGAAACACTATTCCCATTTTTCTGAGAAAGTGCCAGATAGATTTCGATAGTGGTTGTACCAAGTTGCATTCCCACCCGAAGTGAAGGAGTGTCCATCTCCCCCCACATCCTTGCCAGCATGTGGTGTCGCTTGAGTTTTTGATCTTAGCCATTCTGATGGGTGTAAGATGGAATCTCAGTGTCGTTTTGATTTGCATTTCTCTGATGACTAACGAGGACGAGCACTTCTCTAAGTGTTTCTTGGCCATTTGATATTCCTCTGTTGAGAATTCTCTGTTAAGTTCCAAGCCCCATTTCTCAATTGGGTTGTTTGGTTTGGTGGTGTTTAATTTCTTGAGTTCTTTAAATATTTTGGATATTAAACCTTTGTCAGAAGTAGGGCTGGTGAAGATCTTTTCCCAGTCTGTAGGCTGTCGCTTTGTTCCCTTGACAGTGTCTCTAGTCTTTCAGAAGCTTCGAGGCCACATGTGGTTCCATATATTAATTGTTGACATTAAGACTGGGTTGTTGGTGTACTGTTCTGGAAGTTGTTTCCTGTACCTATGTGTCCCAGGCTCTTCCCCACTTTTTCCTCTAACTGAATTAATGTCTCTGGTTTTAAGTTGAGGTCTTTAATCCACTTGGACTTGAGTTTTGTGCATGGTGACAAATAAGGGTCTAATTGCATTTTTCTACATCTAGACATCCATTTAGACCAGCACCATTTGTAGAAGATGCTATCTTTTTCCTTTGAATAGATTTGGCTTCTTTGTCAAAAATCAAGTGAGCAAATGTGTGTGGATTCTTCTCTGGGTCTTCGATTCGATTCCATTGATCTACCAGCCTATTGCTTTGCCAGTACCATGCTGTTTTAATTACTGTTGCTCTATAGTACAGCTTGAGATCAGGTATGGAGATTCCTCCAGAGGATCTTTTATTGTAATGGATTGTTTTTGCTATTCAGGGTTTTTTGTTTCTCCATATGAATTTGAGAATTGATCTTTCAATATCTTCAAAATACTTCGTAGGTATCTTGATAGGGATTGCGTTGAATCTGTAAATTGCCATTGGTAAGATGGCCATTTTTACTATGTTGATTCTCCCAATCCGTGAACAAGGTAAGTCCCTCCATCTTCTGATGTCATCTTCAAACCCTTTCTTCAGAGGTTTGAATTTTTTTTGAATAAGTCCTTCACTTGCTTGGTTAGAGTTACTCCTAGATATTTTATATTGTTTGTGGCTATGGTGAAGGGAGTAGTTTTCCTAATTTCTTCCTCTGCCTGTTTGTCTTTTGTATACAGGAAAGCTACTTACTATTGTGAGTTTATTTTGTATCCTGACAATTTGCTGAAGGTGTTTATCAGCTTTAGGAGTTCTTTCGTGGATTTTGGGTTTCACTTCTATACACTATCATATCATCTACAAATAGGGGTTATTTTAGTCCTTCCTTTCCCATTTTTATCCCTTGATCTCCTTTTGATATCTTATTGCTTTGGCTAACACTTCACGAACTATATTGAAGAGATATGGGGAAAGTGGGCAGCCTTGTCTGGTTCCCAATTTTAGAGGGATTTCTTTGAGTATCTCTCCATTTAATTTAATGTTGGCTGTTGGTTTGCTGTATATAGCCTTTATTATGTTTAGATAAGTGCCTTGTATTCCCGATCTCCCCAGAACTTTAAACTTAAATGGGTGTTGGATTTTGTCAAAAGCTTTTTCTGCATCTAAAGAGATGATCATGAGGTGTTTCTCTTTCAGTTTGTTTATATGATGGATTACATTGATGGATTTCTGTATGTTAAACCATCCCTGTATGCCTGGAAAGAATCCTACCTGGTCATGGTGAAGGATGACTGTGATATGCTGTTGTATTCGCTTTGCAAGTATTTTGTTGAGTATTTTTGCAGCAATGTTCATAAGAGAAATTAGTCTGAAATTCTCTTTTTTTGTTGGGTCTTTGTGAGGTTTAGGTATCAATGTGACTGTGGCCTCATAGAAGGAATTTGGCAATGTTGCATCCATATCTCTCTTTTGGTATAGTTTGAATAGTATCGGTATTAGCTCCTCTTTGAAGGTCTGGTAGAATTCTACGCTGAAACCATCTGGCCCTGGGCTTTTTGTTGTTGTTAGACTAACAATGGTTGCTTCTATTTCTTTAGGCGAAATAGGGCTATTTAATTTGTTTATCTGGTCTTGGTTCAATTTTGGTAAATGGAATCGGTCGAGAAATTTGTCCATTTCCTTTTCATTTTCAAATTTTGTTTCATAAATGCCTTTGAAGTAGCATCTTTGTATTTCTTCGGGGTCTGTTGTTATGTCTCCTTTTCATTTCTGATTTTGTTAATTTGGATAGTGTTTCTCTGTTTTTTTAGTTAGATTGGCTAACGGTTTGTCTATCATGTTAATTTTCTCAAAGAACCAGCTCTTGATTTTGTTGATTCTTTGGATTGTACTCTTTGTTTCTAATTTATTGATTTCAGCCCTGAGTTTGATTATTTCCAGGCGTCTACTCCTCTTGGGTGTTTCTGCTTCTTTTTTTTCTAGACCTTCCAGATGTGTTGTTAAGTTGTTTATGTGGGATGATTCCATTTTCTTTTTAAAGGCACTTAGTGCTATGAATTTTCCTCTTAGCACTGCTTTCAATGTGTCCCACAAATTTGGGTATGTTGTTCCTTCATTTTCATTGAATTTCAGGAAGTCTTTTATTTCTTCCCTTATTTCTTCCATGACCCATGTGTCATTAAGTAGAAAGTTGTTTAGTTTGCAGGTGTTAATATGGTTTTTGTTACTTCTGTTGTTGTTGAAGTCCAGCCTTAGACCACGGTGATCTGATAAGATACCAGGTATTATTTCAATCTTCTTGTATCTGTTGAGGTTTTCTTCGTGAACAACTATGGGATCAATTTTAGAGAACATTCCATGGGGAGCTGAGAAAAAGGTATACTCCTTTTTGTTTGGTTGGAAAGTTCTGTAGATATGTGTTGGATCGTTTTGATTCATGACATTGGTTAATGAGGTTATTTCTCGGCTTAATTTTTTAATCAAAGACCTATCCTTGAGGGAAAGTGGGGTATTGAAGTCACCCACTATTAATGTGTCGGGGCCATCTTGGAATCCCGAGTTGTTTGTTTTTTTATTGAAAAATAAAATCATTCATATAACATCTCAATTGCTATCCCATCCCGTGCATCCTCCCATTCCTCCCTTCAACCCGCTTTCAGCCCATTCCCCTTCCCTATGACTGTGACTGATGGGGACCTTGAATATGTTGCTAGGTTGTCAAATTTCTTTTTGGTAGTCTGCTATCCTTCCTCTGAGTGCCATTGGGAATTCACATCTATGGTACATGGCCAAATAAGGGGCACCAGAGTTCATGTGAAAGTCAGTACCCAGTCTCCACTTAACTGTGGAGAATATTCTGTCCCGAGGCTAGGTGTGGGTAGGGGTTTGATGATGACTACACATGTTGTCCTTTGTTGTTGCCATATATCGAGCAGTACCCCTGGGCCCAGATATGCCCATCATAGTTTTCTTCTTGTTCCAATGAATACTTAATGAAGACATTAATATATATTACAAAATATATGATAGTTTCATGAGATATCTTCTAACATCCATTATGATCAGAACATTTGTGTCCTTGGAAAAAATTGCTGTAGTTCTGTGTTGTACCATTTTGCTATGATCCCTAGTTTGATGCCAATTTATGTAATATATATCTATATTACATTAATATGCATCTGAAATATCAGACAATGATATACTTTCATTTGTTTCAGTTTTGTCTTCTAACCATACCAAGAAGCAATTCCCAAAGGAGTGTACCCATGATTCTTTCCTGAAAGAAATACCAAGAATATTTGCTTGTAATGGCCTTTCAGAGCTGGATAGAAAGAAGTTCTGGGAATATTCACATGACAGTGAAGTTCATAAAACATGTCATTATGGAAATGATCTGTGTGAAAAATACATGTGTTTCATTTCTGAAACAAAAGATCAAGAAGTTCTGGCTACTCCTGAGAGACCTCAGTCTGTGCCACTCATAATTTCACAATTGGAGTCTCCGCAGGGAAAAGGTTCACAACAAGTATTGAAATACAATTCTATTCTGCACAGAAATAGGAAAATATTATGTAAGGAACCTAAAGGTCAACACAGAATACATATGGGATGCAAATTTTATAAATGTAATCTGTGTGGAAAATCATTTACCAAGTCCTCAAAACTTCAAGATCATCAAAGAATCCACAGTGGAGATAACACTTATAAATGTGCTAAGAGGAAGAAATCATTTACACAGTCCTCAAAACATCAAGCTCAACACTGCATTAACACTGGACAAAAATGTCAAAAAAGTAATGAATGTGGGGAATCATTTACCTCATCCTTTGCTCTCCAGGATCATCAAATTATTCATTCTCTAGAATATCCTTACAAATGTAGGGAGTGTGGGAAGTCCTTTACCAACTCCTCAAGTCTTCATGTTCACTACAGAATCCACACCAGAGATAAACTTTACAAATGTAATGAGTGTGGGAAATCCTTTTCCCGGTACTCAAATCTCCAAGTTCATCAAAGAATCCACACTGGAGAAAAACCTTACAAGTGTAATGAGTGTGGAAAATCTTTTACCCAGAACTCAAATCTCAAAGTTTATCAAAGAATTCATACTGGAGACAAATCATATATATATAATAACTGTGAGAAATCATTTAGACTGTCCTCAACACTGAAAGATCATCAAAGAATCCACACTGGAGTAAAACCTTACAAATATAGTGAGTGTGGGAATGCCTTTACCCATTACTCAATTCTCCAAGGTTATGAAAAAATCCATACTGGAGATAAACTGTATGAATGTAATACCTGTGAGAAAACATTCAGACAGTCCTCAACACTTAAACATCATCAAAGAATCCATACTAGAGAAAACCCTTATAAATGTAATGAATGTGGGAAATCCTTTACTTACTCTTCAACTCTCCAACGTTATCAAAGAATCCATACTGGACATGAACCTTACAAATGTAATGACTGTGGGAAATCCTTTACTTGCTCATCAACTCTAAAACGTCATCAAAGAATCCATACTGGACATAAACCTTACAAATGTAATGAGTGTGGGAAATCCTTTACTCGCTGTTCAACTCTCCAAGGTCATCAAAGAATCCATACTGGACATAAACCTTACAAATGTAATGAGTGTGGGAAATCCTTTACTCGCTCTTCAACTCTCCAAGGTCATCAAAGAATCCATACTGGAGCTAAACCTTACAAATGTAGTGAGTGTGGGAAATCCTTTACTCTCTCTTCAACTCTCCAATGTCATCAAAGAATCCATACTGGAGCTAAACCTTACAAATGTAATGAGTGTGGGAAATCCTTTAGTCAGTCTTCAACTCTCCAACGTCATCAAAGAATCCATACTGGAGCTAAACCTTATTAATGTAATGAGTGAGGGAAATTATTTATCCAGTACTCAAATCTCCAAATTCATGAAATAATTCATATGTGAGACAAACCATATAAATGTAATAACTGTGAGAAATAATTTATAATGTCCTCAAATATTAAATTTCATCAAAGAATCCATACTCGAGAAAAACCTTACAGCTGTAATGAGTGTGGGAAATCCTTTATGAAATATTCACCTCTCCAAAGTCACCAAAGAACCCATAGCTGAGACAAATCATATAAATATAATAAGGGTGGTAAATCATTTACATAGTACTCATCATTTCAAGCTCACCATTGAATTCATACTGGGGACAAACCTTACAAATATAGTGAATCTGGGAAATTCTTTACTTCACCCTCACCTTTCCAAGTTCATCAAAGAATCCATACCTGAGAAAAACTTTATAGATATAACGAGTGTGGGAAACCCTTTACGACTCCTCAAGTCATCAAATTCACTACAGAAAAGTCACTGGAAATAAAAATTACAAATGTAAAGACTGTGGCAAGTGTTTTACCTTGTCTTCAGCTCCCCAAGTTCTTCAAAGAATCCATACTAGAAAGCAACCTTATAAGTTTAATATAGGAAGAATTTTTGGGAGTCCTAACCTCTTCAAGCCCACCACAGAATACATACCCAAGTCATACCTTATTAATGTAAAGAATGCAATGTCCTTTACCCAGAAATCATATCTTCAAAGACAACAGATCATGCAAACTGGAGGCACACTACTTTAGGACAAGCTAAAACATTAGAGCACATAGAGATTTCCTATAAGAGTCTAACTTGATAGGGAATTACTATCCCAGAGTTCATTTGAGAAAAATGGTTTTTAAGTGAGAAAAATGCTTGTAAGTATTTAAACAACATTGAAATCCTAGCTATTCTCAAAGAACCTATACCAGGAATCCTAATACTTGGTAGGAGTTGGAAAAGTTTTACCACAACATACTCCCTATATTATTATTACGTAAATATTTGGAAAATAAAATTAGAAAGACTGTTTTATGCTATTTTAATCTGATGCCATTGATTAGTTGTGCTAAAGAATTCGTGTAAAAACTAAATAAAGAAATAATGTTTTAAAATGTAAGGATTTAATCCAGGATAATAGTACTAATATCTATGCTAAGAGAAGCCTGTTGCATAATGTTCTATATAGTTTATTATGGTAGAATACTGGAAAGTTTAAGATATATTCTATATGAAGTTTATTTTTTTGGTAGTCTTTCTGCTTTTCATGGATTATACATTATAGATACTTTTAAATCTGAAGCTAATCCCTTATTTGTCATGATTAATAATAAATATATTACACCTCTGTTCTATTAATTCTGCATTGCTGTTATTAATATTCACTACATGCTGTGATGTTGTTGTTCATATAATTAATTCCACAGTTCATAATGCCAACAAAAATATCTCACCAAAAAAAAACCAAATTTGATTACTGTCGAAAAATTACAAGACAATCATTAGGAAGAGAGCAGAGGAGCAGAGGAAACACGGAGTATAGTGAGACCTGAGGGTATGTGTTTTGTGGGAAAAGGCATTGCCATTTGAATCCAATGTGGGAAGATGGGATTAAGTCTTTAAGAGGACAAATCTTTCTCTGGTCGATATGTTTATGGTAATAGAGTATGTGAAATATTTTCCATCGTCACATTATCCTTTATAGGAGTTTGGCCTAAAATATTGCTCCCATAAAGAATCTGTAGCTACCAAGATGAGGCAAATATGCCTCCTCCATTGTTATACATAATGTTCCTTCCTCTTAACAATGCTAAGTGTGATTCTATGTAATTGGGACACAATGGATGTTTACTCTGGGGATTCTACTGATAAAATGTAAACCAAAAATTACCTCTAAAATGTTATCTTAATGTCTATACAAAAAACTCCTGAAATATTATGGTATAGGTCATTTAAATATGTGTAGTATTTTATGAATGGATTCATTAATGGGTGATTCATCAATATTATAAATTAACAAGCTGTATTTACTTTAAAGGATCCAATTAACTACATTTTGTAAGGTTTATATTTACCTTCAAACATATCAAGGTATAAATGTGATTAAAACAGATAAATTAATATTCCTATGTGTGTAAAAATAGTTCATATTCTGTAAGATAATTCAAACACAAATGACCTAAGTTCATATGAGATATTTGTTCAACCCAAGTACAGATAAAAATTGCTCCTAAAACTTAGCATAGATGATGAAATGTTGATTTGTAAGCCATAATCAATGCCTTAGTAGGTAGCCTGACTGTGGAACTACCTCCCACGATATATTAGTTGATGAAACAAGCTGAGGCTATAGGTAAACTGGTTAATGTTTCCTGGAGGATTTCTTTGCCCCTCAGAATTTTAACATTAGTTTAAGAAACTCAAGTTCTCAGATGGAGCTTCAAAAGGATGGATTTTCCACTAGGTACCAATTTTCCACAAAGTTTTAAGCCCTTGATTAGAGTAGGCATTTTTTGGTCAACTAGGTGTCTTATTGGACCCTGGAAGCTGATCTACTTCATATATCTGTCTCCTACATTATATGAGACCATGTGCATCAGTATCCGGAAGGAAGACTGATTGAATTGTGGGTCAATCTTGAGCTTGAATTAGAGATGTCAGCAGGAGTTCTTTCAACAATTTTCATGTTAGGATTTTACAACTGCATAGCGACAGGACTGAGGAACTGCCTCTTTTTATAATCTGTGGATTTGGCCTCTCTTCTTGCTAAATATGTAGTTCTGTTCATCTTTATACTTGTACAGTCCCTGAGCATTGATATGCTTCCAATTCCACAAGAGCTGTATCCCACGACCATGGAAATGAGAATCGTATACAAACTTCAACCATCAGACCATGGCACACTCTGTAGGTTTTAGAACATCCTCTTGTTAAAATTGACAAAGGTAGTGAATTACAACTCCGTAGACTTATGCTAGGCAGCTAACTTGTGCGGTTGGCACAACACAGGGCCAGAGGTATACCTTGTTTAAGACCAACTAAATTTTCCGTGGAAAACACTACCCTGACACAAAATTATCTTGCTGATGCACACAGTGTGCTTCTATGGTTTTATTATCAGGGCTTGAATTAGGCAAGTCTGATTATACTAGCACAAGATCTGGATTCCTTCTGGCTTTGAATGCTATAGGGATTTTAGGACTAGTGACTATGATATGGATGTGAAAGTCTTTATGGAGTAGTTAAATTTTGACCAAGTCTACACTGAAAACAATATTACAGTACCAGTTGTTCTCATGCTAAATAAGAGTGTGAAAAAGTAGGGGACCAGAAGTCTGCATAGGAAAAGTAGGAAAATGAGGGAAACTGCTTATGGTCCCATTCATTTCCTCCTATGTAACAGACCTTATTTTCATCAAGCCCAATTCAATAGTGCAATATGCTTCTAATGCTATATGAATGAAGCATTAATTTTCACTCTGTATTTTCAGTGAGATTTGTGGTCGTGCTGGTCCCTCTAAACCTCTGTTTCATTGCATTAAAGTCTGAATCTTGTACAACGCTTAATCCCAAGTAATTCCACAGTGTCAAGTTGAGAGAAGTTTCTCTGGTCATAAGTGCTTAAGATAGTAATTTCTCATATGGAATCTTGTGGAAGGCAGCTGACAGAAGTTTTTAGTAAGAATAGAGCCCAGTGAGGAGATAATATTTTAAAAGTACCTTTGACTTACTCTTTCAACTCTGGCTATTTTATGATGAAGTTATGGCCATTTTTCCACAGTACAAATGCTCTGTACTACATATTTTTTGTTTTCTTTTCATCACTAATTCGCTTTTTTTAATCTTCTTGAAGTTGTAGATGGATGATAAGATTTGAACCAACAACATATATTCTGTGTCTGCGCACTAGAAAATTTTTGCAAGTTATTGGCACTTACTGCCAAGATAGAAGTCACATTGTGTGAAATAACTCCTAAAAAGGCAATACATAATAAATTAGACCCAAGAGATTATACGGTTGAAAAACAGAAGAGTATAGTCCTTTCACACTTCTGGCTGTAGTTATTAAAACTCATAACTGAAATAACCTATGACAGTGAACTTTTATTTGACAAGTATTCTATGTAAGTCGTATAAATGAGCTAAATTACACTAATGAGTAAAAGAAATTGAACATATCATGGAAAATGTATAATTTCCTAATTAAAAATAACATTGAAACACTACAAGCATGTAAAAACAGAAATTTATGAAATCTAATGAGTAAGGTGAGTTCATATTCTCAGAAACTCATATTTTCTTATAAGTTAAACAGGAATATAAGTGACCACCATCCATACCATTAATGTCAATACCTGGGCCAGCATATGGATGGTTCATCTCAGGGCTTCCAAGAAGCATAAATGCAACAGGCTGCAGCAGGTAAGAGAGTTGCTGTCTTTTTCTCAATTCTTTCTGCCTCTACAGACTCAGAGCAGTGCACTACCTGGAGAGAGTTTGTAATAATGACACCTTTAAGCAGTTCCTCTCTTTGCATGATTGTGAATCATCAGTGTTGATCATTCCTTATCCTTTTAGTCTGATATTTTTGAAGACATACATCAAGAAATCAGTGTTGGAATATGATGTGACATTACTATATCATACATGCAACTCATACTGTGTGAATATTGATATGATAAAATATCAGATATATCAAAATAGATTAAGGTCAACAATGCTAACTTATCTTTATGTCTTTTATAATGGAGTAGAGAAAAAAACTGTGATAGCTACATCCTCCGTGCCTCTGTTCCTACTATGAGCATATATTACTACATGACTATTTAATATCACTAAAATCACAGTAATAAATACAATGATATATTAATTAACTGGACTAGGTGAAAAATAAATATTCATTATTTTATCATATAACAGCTGGACAGCTTTCCTACATTTTATTCTAATTTAGAATTATTCTCTAGACATACTTTCAGATTTTTTAAAGTGGGATGTAATCAGATATGCTAACAATTTCTTGTTATTCTCTTCAAACAGATGATTAAATCTTGATGGTTTTCCCTCATGTTCAGATCTAACTTCATGACTCTCAATTACAAAATAGGTTCCATGGGCAAACCTGCTTGCTATCACACTGCAGAAATAGTTATACAATTAGCTACATATTCTTAAATGATCAAGGGATCAGTTTTTTAAAAAAAAAACACTAGACTGGTATGAATATAAAAATAATATACCAGACTCTTTGGCAAAGAGTAAAGACAGTTCTAAAGGTTGGATGTTTATGGCTCTCAGTGCTTATGTTAAAGACAACTTACTTTTAGGGAAATTTAGAAAATTTACTATTAGAGAATCAAATTAAAAGAATTGCCTAAGTGTATGTGTTTAATGAAATGAAAAAAGGAAGTTTCTTTTTCTTTTTTTTTTCTCTTTTCCTCTGGTTTTTGGAAACAAGCTTTCTCTGTATAGCCCTAGCTGTCCTGGAACTCGCTTTCTAGACCAGGCTAGCTTCAAACTCAAAAGATTTGCCCGTTTCTGCTTCTTAAGTGGTGGAAGTAATTGCATGGACCACCACCGCCCATCAAAAAAAAAAGGAATTTAAATGTGTATTTGCAGCTTCTATAAATATTTTCTGCTGTTTTAAGAATATACATTTACACTTAAAACACTATGAACACAACATTTGTTCTATAGTAGTTTATATTGTCTATTGTCAAGGGAATCACTGAGTTAGTAAATACCAAGTATCATGTTGCCTGAGACAAAATTTTGGCAAGTCCATGTATCTACCACTCAATGAATGAACAAATGAATGAATGAATCAATCAGTATGTTATACACTTTCTTCAGGATGGTATTACCATGAGATTAATGTTAGTGAATCATCAAATGTATTAACTGAGAATCTACTGAAAATATATTCATACGTTTTGGTAAATTAGTGGCAAAAATGCAGAAATATATATATACATACATGCACATACATATAAACACATAAATATGCACATATATACATTTGCATGTGCAGTACACACACATATACGTATGTACATATATATATATATGTGTGTACATATGTATACACACCCAAATGTATTCACACACATATATATATACAAGTAAATGTGCATATGCATATCCTGGTTATTTTTGGAAATATTTAAGTTAAATTCCACCCATAAAATTTCTCAACTTCTGGTTAACATTATTTTATAAATAACTGCCTTGCCATTCAATAATTTATTAAAAAGACATCTATATTGTTATTCAAAGAAAAGTTAAATCTTAGAATGGATCAACAGTAATCTAAATTATTTTATTCCATGAGTGTTTATATTTACTTTTGCCAGTTGAGAACAAAAAAAAATTCTGTTTGACTCCATCATTGTCAAAACTAAAATTTGAATTTTCAAAATGTGTGAGTACTGATCTGTAATTTACATTTCTTAGGGGAAGTCAGCCTTTTATCTCCCAGAGTCATGGAAATCCTAAGTTTCTTTGCTTATTTCCATATTAAAATTGTTATGCTATTTTATCATTTAGTGTTACAGTTATACTAAGATACCATTTCCTATTCTGTATATGTATGTTTTAAAGATAAACCCAATAGTGGATAACTCTTAAAATCAATACCATCAGCAATAGAGTAAATAGAAGACACTTAGAATTCCAGGGGGCTAGTTTTAAAAACCCAGGTCTTATATTTAAAACCCCAAGCAAGCTCTCCCCAGAAGGATCTTGTCCTTCCTAATTGCATTATGTCTATTAGTAATGAAAACATTATTAGCAGTAGACTCAGGAATCACCACATAAAACCTGAGTTCCCTTCATATATAAAACTCACATGAATTTCAAACCTCCATCTACCCATCACATCCTCCATAAGGATTCTGGTAAAAGACACAAATAAAACATCTTGAAAAAAATGCTGGCATGCTTCACTTTTAACATCAAGGCCTAAGAAAAAGTAAAATTAAACAAAAGAATAAACTAGATAAAAACATTTCTATAGCTATATAAGTGACTACATAATACACATGATTACAACCTGGCATGGTTTCTAAGCCATGAATAATATCATGCTGTTTGAAAAAAAAACATCATTACCATAAAATTAAAAAGAACAGAATTCAGAAGGAAAAAACTGCATTAAAACATATCAAGTCAAATAACTGGAACAATGGAAAATGTCTCAAAAACATACTATATCAAACATATATGATGTCCTTTAAACAAAAAGGCCTACATTTTAAAATCCATCTCGATCTAGAAAGATGGCTAAGTGGTTAAGAGCACTGACTGCTGCTCTTCCAGGTGTCCTGAGTTCAATTCTCAGCAACCATTTGGTGGCTCACACTCATCTATATTGGGATCTTATGCCCTCTTCTGGACTGCAGGTGTACAGGCAGATAGAACACACATATACATAGAATAAATAAATTTAAAAAAAAAAGTGTCTCTACATCACATGAACCGCAAAAAAAGGAAAAGCTCTTATGACAGATAGAACACACATATACATAAAATAAATAAATTGTAAAAAAAAGTGTCTCCACTTCACATGAACCGCAAAATAAGGAAAAGCTCTTATGAACTGAACGTGATCATTACTAAATATCATTTAGTTGTCGTTCATGTTACAAGATTCTACATTATGCCCTGTATCTAAGTATGTGACATCTTCTGAATTAAGATCAGCCTACAGTGACTGGAGAAATAGCTCATCAGTTAGAAAATGAAGGTATTATTTTTGCAAAGGCACAAGTTCAAATCCCAATCACCCCAGTGATTCACGAACACTTGTAACTCTAACTCCAGAGCTAAACCCTCTTTTGTCCTCCATGAATACATGCCATAACATGCATCGACCCTTATACAGACATACATGCATACATGTAATTCAAATAAAAATAAGGCCAGGAATGTTGGTGCACACCTCTTATCTCAGCACTATGGGAGGTAGAGACAGGGAGATTTATGTGAGTTCAAGGCCATCCTGGTCTACAAGTGGGTCCAGGACAGCCAAGGCCACAAAGAAAAAGACTGTCTTTAAAAACCAAAATAAATAGATAAATGAATGAATTTTTTAAAAAAAGTCATATGTATTAACACAGAGTCATTAAAAGACACCAAGAATATACTCATTTGAAAGTCTTGATAAAGGACAATTGTATGTAGCACTGGTGGCACATGCCTTTAACGCCAGCACTTGGGAAGCAGAGCTGGACGCCAGCCTGGCCTAGCAGGTATGTTTTAGGACAACCAGGGCTACAGAGAAATCTTTTCTCATAGAAGAAGAAGAAAAAAGAATTGTTATACATAATATTGGAGAAAGTGTTTTTTAAAAATTATCCATTCTAGAATTTGGGTAGTAACAAGCATAGTTTATAAGCCTTACAACCTGAGTTTCTTTCCTTAGTTCATATAAAAATAATATGTAAACCACGTGCTGGGGGAAATAGTAAGATCCCTGGAACTCCCTTGATATCATACTTAAACTACTTATCAAGATATCTAGCCTCATATGTAAAAATAAAATGAAAAATATTGATTACACCTATACACACACCACACATGATGTTCACACATATATACAAGACACACACACCAAAATAATTCATTCTGCACTAACGCTATACTTCTGGACAGAAGGAAAATCCACACTTTTTATTTCTTTTCTGTAGTTGCTCCAAAACAAAAGGCTCCATATTTCAAAACATATCTGTTCCTTTTGAAAAAGTAAAAAGAACTCCTTTTCTGCATTAAAAAGGCAACTATGAAAGCTTAACTTAATAAAAATACACATGTAGTATATTCATCAAAGAAATTCAGCGGCTTACACCATCACATATCCTTGATTTGCTGGCATTCTAATTAATGTAATGGTATGTTTGGTAATTTGTGCTAAAATAAATTACAACAAACTCTTTCTCCATGCTTTAAACCTAAACGTAAGCAAATATACAATTATATACCTATCCAAAAAGCACTTTTAAATTTTAATATAATATTTAATATATATATCACAATTTAACATTTATGTGAATTAAACCTTAAAAGTATCTTATGTTATAGAAAATGCTCTCTAACACAGTCCCCTACTTAGACATATGTAGATAAGCCTAAACTTAAAGCATTCATATTGTTTTCAGTTTTATTTTAAGTCAGGTTAATAATTTTTCATATGTTTAAATTTTTGTGTGTTTTGTTTCTCTTTTTTTCTCTCTCTCTTTTTAGGAACAGAGTTTCTCTGTGTAACAGCATTGGCTGTCCTGGACTCACTTTGTATACCAGCCTGGCCTCAAACTCACAAAGACCCGCCTTCCTCTGCCTCCCTAGTGCTGGGATTAAAGGTGTGCACCCTACTCAATTATGGTTTTCAACAGGGTTTCTCTGCGTAGCCTGGGATGTCCTGGACTCACTTTGTAGATAAGCCTTGTCAGCCTTTGCATCCTGAGTGCTGGGACTATGTGGCATGTGATACACCACTCAGCTTAAAATTCATTTTTTAAATCTACTCTATATTCCTGCACTCTCTCCATTTCCTACTGGCAGTTTCAAAGCCCATAGGTCAATATTTAAATGGCCTTTCTTAGCTTAAAATGATAGCTAAGATAATGTGCAAATGACTATATAGCAAAAGTATTTACATGACAATTCATAGCATCAAAATTACAATTATAAAGTACAAATAAGAATAAGTTTATGGTTGGGGGAGTCACCACAAAGTAAGAAAATCTATTAAAGAGCTATAGCTCTTTAATAGGAAAGTGGAGAACTACTTTTACAGAGTTTGCTATAGTCTCAGGTTCACCAACAACTATGAACAATAGCTTGGATTTCCCCCTGTGGTCACTAACACAGAACATACAAATTTAGATTCAATCAAATAGCTTTCATCCTGCAGCATTTATAATTGTAAAAAGGGTGTGAGACATACTTGGGTGACAAACTGTGGCTAAGGTTGACATCAATTTCTGAGTATATATGCTATGATTAAAGCTAACCTCTGCTAATAAGTGCAGTGTGACAACATGCCAAGGGCCAATTTTGTCAATACTAATTCTACTGGATGGAGAACTAAGAAATGCTACTGCTGTCACGTGATCAAACACCTGGCTTCTAAAGATTCAGATATTTTTAAGGATTCTCTAAAATTGTCCTGAACCCTTGCTTTTGGCAAGTGGATGCCCCTGTATATAGATTTTGCCTTACTGGAAAGTT
Source organism: Acomys percivali (assembly GCA_907169655.1). Lineage (NCBI taxonomy): Eukaryota > Metazoa > Chordata > Mammalia > Rodentia > Muridae > Acomys > Acomys percivali. The sequence continues at coordinate 24,102 of CAJRSG010005939.1, forward strand.
TATTGATATTCATTGCAACTTAAATTACAAATATTGGCCGGGTGTGCTAATGCACGCCTTTAAGCCCAGCACTGGAGAGGCAGAGGCCTGCAAGTTTGAGGCCCGCCTGGTCTACAAGTTAAGTCAAGGGCACCCAAGGCTACACAGAGGTACCTTGTTTCAAAAAACAAAAAAATAAAGAAAGAATGAATGAATTTAACTTTGTAATAAAAAAAAAATCAAAGCATTCTAAAACAGTGTTTACAAATATAAAAAAGCATATACTATAAAAAAGCTCAACACATATGAAACTCACCTCTTTTTACTAAGGTCAATAGAAGAGTCCAAAACACTTCTGATTCCCCCTTTGGCAAAACAGTTACCACCCTTTGGAACCTAATAATTATTATAAAATAAAATTATTGCTGAGGACACTATTCAAAGTGTAAAATATTATTTTCTAGGAAAAAGTAAAACAGACAAACTCCCTATATTATTTCAATAGTTTTAAGGGAAAATGTAACCAAGTGATCTCTTTTTGTGGCACTAGGAGTACACACTAGGTGCCCTGGAGAGATGGCTCAGAAGTTAAGAGCACTGGCTTCTCTTCCAATGTTCCCTGGGTTCAGACCCTGGGGAAGCCGAGGTTTGTTCCATGAACTGGTTTGCCACTCAGGGGGCCGAGATTTGAACTGAGGTCTTCACCCTCCTCTTCAGGAAGGGAACTGTTCATGTCTGTGTCCTCACACACCCTCCAGAGCTGGGTCCAATCCCCTGGCTTGAGGAAGTGCAGGGAGGCAGGCACGCAGCCTTCAGAAGAAATAAGGCCCAGGAGTCTGCATCTCTCCTTGCAGTGGTGCCCCTATGCCTCCTCCAGCAGGAAGAATGCAGTCCCAGATTTTGAAGAGGACCAGAGAGCTGAGTGTGCTTAGTCAAGGAAAAAACAGCCAGGAGACCAAGCGCTAGGCTTTAATTCATACACAGAGTCCTATATATCTAGTCTAACAACGAGCACCGGAGCTAAGATGTCCAAAGAAAAGCTTATGAGAAAGAGGCAAAGCCTTGGGGTGCTGAAGGATGGAGAGGAGGAAGAGATAAGGAGGCCCCTCTCATTCTCATTCAGGACCCTGGGTTGTAAAAGGGACAGCCCCAGGAGCTCTCTGGGATGCTTGTCTCTGGGTATTTTGAAGTGACCCTATGGAGCCAGATTAACTACACCTTTTCTGCCAAATGACTTTATGGGGTTTCCCCCCAAAGATACAAGGGGCAATTGTTTCCTTTTATTCCAATGCAGATGAAACTGACTTTTCTGGAAAGAAAAAAAAAAGACTTCTGCCCAGAAAAATCCCAGAATTCAATTCCAAGCAACCACATGGTGGCTCCCAACCATCTATAATGAAACCTGGTGCCAACTTCTGGAACATAGGTATACATGCAGCAGAATATAGTCTACATAATAAATAAATTATATATATATATATATATATATATATATGTATGCACACACTTACATGAATGTTTTATAAATAATATCAAGTGCCTGATGTGGTGGCACAAGCCTTTAATCCCAGCATGTGGGAGGCAGAGGCCTGCGAGTTTGAGGTCAGCCATTTCTACAAAACAAGTCTAGGATAGCCAAGGCTACACAGAGAAACCCTGTCCTGGAAAACCAAACATAACAACAACAACAACAACAACAACAATAATAATAATAATAATAATAATAATAATTATTATAATAAATAATAATAACAAATATTAATAATAATAAGTGTGCTATGGTAGTAAGAAATTACTTAGCATGATTTAAAAAAAAACTAAAAATTCAACTGCTAATAGCTAAAAAGGAATGTGTTCTTTTAAGAAGCTTGTTTTTAAATGTAAAAAAATTTAATTTTCATGACATAAAATTGTGAGACAAGTGCCACAATTCCACAAATTAAGACATTAACACAATTCCGTGAGGATTTGTAAACTTTTTGTATTAAGTAAATGTCTATACCTCCCCCTCCACAAAAAAAAAACAAAAAACAAATAAAAGCAAATTGAGCTTTTATATTCTAAGAGCAGGCCTATTTCAAAAGCTAATAGAGCTGGGCGTGGTGGTACAGCCTATAATTCCAACCCGCTGGAAGGCAGTGGCTAATGGATTTCTGTCAGTTAAAGGACACCTTGATCTACAAACCAAGGGCTTGACAGTCAAAGCTACAGAGAAACCCTGTAAAAAAAAAGAGGGAAAAAATGGTAATAGAAAACTTACCATACCTTACTATTTCTGCTGTATTTACAAAAGCACATCAGCCCTCTCTAAATACAATGACTAACAAACCTACCTACTTCCTAAAAAATAGTTTAGGTCTTCTTGGTGCTATACACTGAGCTAATAAAAGTATCAAATACCTACTAATGATAAGTCATTTTAAATGTAATAAAATTAATGTTATTAATGAATTCAGAATCTCATAACTTTTCTACTGTTAATGATTCAGCTAATAGTATAATAATGAATAGTATGTTCATTCAGTCCTTTGTGAAAAAAATACCTACCCAGTAAACAATAGGAGACTACTGTACAGATTTGCAAAGACCTTCAATTTTCCTAAGGGAAAAGATCAGCGAGGGATAAGATTATAGGAAGTGTACAGCAGAACTGGGAATGTGCTGTAGTATCCTCTGGAGAACAGGTGTACACAGATGTACAGTACTGACTACTCTCCCAGAGGTCCCTGGTTTGAGTGTCATTACCCATATGGTAGCTCACAGCCATTTATAACCCTAGTGCCACAAGATCAGATGCTCATTTCTGGCCTCTTCAGACTTTACACACATTATGCGTAGATAAGTATATGGGTAAAGCACCTATACATGTAAAATACATATGAATTCATCTTTTTTTTTTAAATTAAAGAAAGGAAGGAAGGAAGAAAAAGGAGGCTCCAGAGAGGATGCTGGGTAAGGGGCAGGAGGCTGTGTTCGTGCTGCTGAGAGTACCAGTTTCCTAGGCCTTCATGCCTGTGGACCCAGATCTGAGTCTTCAAGTGCCCCAACATCTGGATACTGGAGGGAGGATCAAAGACAGCAGAGCCTCTGTTGCCTCCCAGGGGCAGCAAACATCTACAATCATTCTGCACACCCAGGCCAAACACACCCCTGACGTGAGAACAAGGACCTGTCAAAAGAAAAAATGGTCTGTCCCAATCTGCCCACTTGCCTAGGAGGCCCTGCCTGGACCCTCAAACCTTAACCACCGACTGGGCAGCGCCAGACAACCAGGCAACCATTCTGAGCATCCAGGAAGCCAGTCATAATCTGTCTGTTCTTCCCAGGCCTACACGCCATCCCCACCTACACTCCACACTACACACTGGGCACCACCCAGGACACGTCACACTCTTCCCTTCCTTGCTCCAGAGTCCCCAAGTGGTTCTCAGACATGGATCTTTCTTTCCGCGTCCTTCCAAGACTCCACATACCTCGCCGTGCCCAGTGCTCAGCACAGATGCAGCTTGCAGCTCTCTCAGGAGATTAAAATGGACCAAAAGGCACTTAGAGAGGAGGCAGAAGGAGCAATTTTCACATGTCCCATCAGGATCCTCCCAGCACATTCCCACTCCTGACCCCTTCTACCACGTCTCCGTTTTTTTTCCAAAAGACATTACTCATTTTATCTGTGAATGCCCTATCTATGTGTGCACGAGCATGTGGGAAGAGGACATCAGATTCCAGTATAGAGGACTATCAGCCACCAAGTGTTTGCTGGCAATTGAACTGAGGACCTCTGAAAGAGCAGACAGTGCCACAGAAAGAGCAGAAAGAGCCACAGAACCATCTCTCAGTCCACTACAAACAAAAGTCTCAGACTCCTCACAAAAAAAAAAACTACACTAGGCACTATCGCCCTTTCTCTCTAGGGCCCAGACCCATAGCACAGACAATTATTTCTCTCTAGAGAAGATGGGTCTTGTCTACAGGCTGCAGACAAAGACACCTAAAATACAAACACAGATCATCTGCAGACACTCTTTTTGCCTCCCTCTATCACTCACCGTCTCTCTCTTCGTTTCTCTGCCTGTATCTATTTCTATCTCAGTCTGTCTGTCTGTCTGTCTGTCTGTCTGTCTGTCTGTCTGTCTATCTCTTGCTCCTCCTCACTCCACCTCTTTCTCTCCATCTGTGATCCACACAATTTCAGCTGCAGTATCCAGGAGACCAAGTGAAATACAGAATATGATCATTGGGCAAATGCTTGTCTCTCTCCCACAGGAAGCCTTCCTTCAATTAGCACTGAGTGTTTCCAGGGGCCCATCTGCACTTAGCCAAGACCTTCTAGGATGGCTCCTAGGAGAAGACCACTCTCCCAGCATCCTCGAGACAGCCCTGCCACTGCCATTGTTTCCTAGTTCTCATTCTTGGAAGCCTACTGAGAGCATCCACTCTGATGCTCCAAAGGGAGTTCCATGGGGATTGGGCCTGCTGTGAATGCTCAGAGGTGCCAGGCTGGCAGGGGATACCCAAGGAAGGGTCCTGTCACTTTTCACGTGGTTGTCACTTAACTGGTCCCAAGCACCAAGTCTCATGGAACTTCACGAGCTCAACCCAGCCACCCTGGAAAACTGCAGACCTTGTGCTTGGGCCACAGAGGTGTAGCCCTAAAGTGCTTCCTCTACATGCCATCCCGTCCTTCCGACGATCACCTCTGTCCTAAACACCATAATAATTGCTACACACTGGGTCCTCTATGGACTTGCCTCTGGATTTTCACATCCTTGATTCCCTTCCAGGAGACACACAGAGAATCAACACACACAGAGACACACACCCACACACAGACACATACACACACACACAGACACACAAACACACACACACACACACACACACACACACACCTACCTCCCAGGCTTATAAGGTCCCAGACTCTGGCACCAGTGCCTTCTTTATTTTTCCACTTGAGATCCCTGGACAGGGCAGGGAAGGACAGGATATGGGCCTTGTCATGCCCTGAAACTCTTATCCCTAGCAGGCCAGGTGAGCTAGCCAGTCAGCAGAAGCCACCAATATGTTGCCCGTATGGATGCTGGACATTGAAGTGAAGTGGCTTCATAGTGTACCTGGCCTGGATGGTAAGCTGACTGCCTGGCATCTATAGAACATCCTTCAATCCACAAGTTCTTCTGGCTGCTTCTGTTAAGATTCACCACAAATCACAACACTGCCTTGGGTCCTGGCCTACGAGGTACACACAGCAAGGTTGCATATGACCTTGATATTGTTCCCATGCCTTTTAGGGTTCTGGGATATCACTCCTTTCTGGACAGATCAGGGTCCCCCAGCTCCACCTGTAGCACAGCTCCAAGAGAGATAGATCGATAGATAGATAGAGAGGGGGTACTGAATAGGAGGATACTAAGAGAGATTGAGGAGGGCAGGGGAGGGGTTCAGTAAATAAAACAGACATTTGGCCAGGAAGGCTTTCTGTTTCTGAGACCTGATCAATGTCCAGACAAACTGAGTAGCCTGTGTGTGTGTGCGTGTGCATGCCTATGAGCCTATGTGAATGCCAGTGTGTGTGTGTATATGTGTGTGTGTGTGTGTGTGTGTGTGTGTCCTAGAAGTTAGCTAAGCCAGCTCTGGTTGTACAGGAGACTCCACTACGAAAACTATGGGGGTGCAAGAGTGGCCTTGTGCACAAACAAGGGCAGCCAGACAGGAGCTGTTTTCCACATAAACCCAGATGCAGCCCCTGCTCCAGGTCCTGTGTAGAGAGGTCCAGTCACCCTGGCCAACATGGCCATCTAGAGAGGATCTGGAGGCTGTGCTTGAACACTCCAGCTAGCCAAGTCCTGTGGCGTTCGGTATTGGCCGTGGGTTACAAGGACCCTTCTTCTTCCTATATGTCTCCTGGCCAAAGAAGAGCTCAAGAGAACTGCATCCTCCCTGTCCATCCAAGAACAGTGCATCTCCTTATCAGGCCCATACTGCCACCTGCAGACATGCAGGGGAACTGAAGCAGAGATCATTAAAATAATTCATCTTGATGGGAGCAGTGCACAGGAAATGGAAGGAAGAGCAGGTGATGGGCACACTCCCTCAGACCTTGCAGAGTCAAAAAAGCAACAGGCTGTTACAAGACTCTTGCATGGCCATCAAGGCTTTATTCCTAGACAGGCCTGAGATGCATTTCTGGGCATGCTTCAGCATTTCTCAAAGGGAAGCAGGTATGAGCTTGGGTGCCTGCTTGTATCCATGGTGGGAACGTGGGGGTTTTGTGAGGTAGGTATATGGGAGGATGAGGTAATATGGGAGGATGATGTCGGATGGGGTGAAGAGGAGAGATGTGAAAGAGGAGGCAGGCACAGGTCAGGAGGACTCCTGGGACACAATGCACCTCCCTGACACACATACACACCACTTAGGACACACAGCAGCCCCTGAAAAGCTTGTGGGCTGGAGAATGGTTGAGAGGACGTGTTCCTGTAGGCTACCCTCAGAGAACTCAACAGAAACCCTCAGTCCAATCTAGACCATAGGGGAGGAGCCTGAGAAACACACCAAGAGTATAGCCATGCACCCTGGATGATCTAGCAGCTCTGTGCATAACGCCACCCACTCTGGTAACCACTATAGTTGCCAGGCTTCTTCTCCTGTGTGTGCTGACACATCTGACCATGGGCACGACAAAGATTCCCGGTTAAGGGCACAGGGGAACTTTGCCAGATGCCATGAAGCAGAGGACCACCTGCCTCAGGGGGCACTGAGCCCAGCACTGGCTTCTCACCTGGCAGTAGGGGGCTCCCGTGTGGATACTAGGCAAAGGGCTGGCAGCCTTGTGCGCACTGGTGAGGGCTCCCGTTTCCCAGGTTTTCATGCCTGTGGACCCAGGTGTGTTCCTTCCTGTACACTGCCACCTGGACTTTGGGGGGAGAATCAACATCAGCAGATGCCCCGTGAAGGCCGCAGACATCTCCCATCCTGATGCAGGGCCAGATCAACCACGCCGCTGATGTGAGGACAAGGACATGTCCAAAGAAGAAGTGTTCCATCCCAATCTGCTCACTTGACTAACAGGCCCTGGCTTGAGCCCCCAAACCAACCACCTACTAGGCAGCGCAAGGCAACAAGGTAACCAGGCAACCATTCTGAGCTGTCAGGAAGTCTGTCACAATCTCTCTCTTCTGCTCAGGCCTCCACCCCTCCCACAGCCCCAGACCACCCTACCCACTTTGCACTGCTCAGGACATGTCACACTCTTCCATTACTTTCTCCAGAGTCCCCAAGTGGTTCTCAGACATGGATCTTTCTTTCTGCGTCCTCCCAAGACAGCCAGCTACTTGCCTGTGTCCAGGGCTCAGCACAGATACAACTTGCAGGTCTCTCAGGAGATTCAAGTGGACCAAATGGCACCTAGAAAGGAGGCAGAAGGAGCAATTTTCAATTGTCCCATCAGGAGGCCCCCAGCATATTCGTACTCCTGAGTTCTTCTGTCACGTCTCCATTTTTTTCCTAGAGGTTTTACTTATTTTATGTGTGAAACCCCTATTTCCATGTGCACCTTCTGCATTCCATTATATATGACTGTGATCCATTGAGTGTTTGCTGTGAAATTAAACTCAGGACATCTGGAAGAGCAGAGTTTCTTAGCCACAGGGTCATCTCTCCAGTCCACTAACAAAAGTCCCAGGCTCCAAATAACTGCATCAGGCTCTATCATCCTTTCTCTTTAGGGCACAGACAACTATTTCTCCCTAGAGAAAATGGGTCCAGTCAATAGGCTACACACAAAAACATTCAAAAAGACATACACACATCATCTACAGATCCTCGTCCCCCCTCTCTCTTAGTAGCTCCTTTTCTCTTGAGTTCTCCCTTTCCATCTGTGATATACACGGTTTCAGCCACAGTATCCGGGGTATATAAGTCTGTGTGGGACCAAGTAAAATATAGAATGTGATCACTGGGCAAATGCTTGTCACTCTCCAGCAGGAAGCCTTCCAGCCAGTAGCACTGAGAGTCTCCAAGGGCTCAGCTGCCCACAGCCAAGATATTCCAGGATGGCCCCTAGAAGAAGACCACTCTCTTAGCATCCTCAAGACACCCTGCCATTGCCGTTGATTCCCATCTATCTCACTCTTGGAAGCCTTCTGCAAGCATCCACTCTGACGCTCCAAAGGGAGTTCCAACTGGATTGAGCCTGCTCTGAGTTCTCAGATGTGCCAGGCTGGCAGGTGACCCCCAAGGAAGGTTCCTGCCACTTTCCACATGGTTGTCACTCAACTGGTCCCATGTCACTCAACTGGACTCACGACCTTCACATGCTCAACCCAGCTACACTGGAAAGCTGCAGACCTTACGCTTGGGCCAAAGGGTTATGAAGCCCTAAAGGGCTTCCTCTACATGCAATCCTGTCCTTCTGATGATCACCTCTGACCTAAACACCATAATAATTACTACACACTGGGTCCTCTATGAACTTCCCTCTGGCCTCTCACATGCTTGATTCCCTTTCAGGACACACACACACACACAATCACACACACACACACACACACACAAACACAAACACACATCCTGCAATCTTTTAGGGCACACATTGTGGCACCTGTGACTTCTCTATTTTTCCACATGTGATCCCTGGACAGGGCAGGGTAGGACAGGATAGGGGGCCTTGCCAACCATTGAACTTATTCTCCCTGTTAGGCCAGGTTAGCTAGTCAGTCAGGAGAATCCAGAAGTTTGTTGCCCACAGGGATGCTCAGCATCACAGTGAAGAGGCTTCAAAGTATAGCTGGCCTGGATGGTAAGCTGCCTGCCTGGTCTCTTTGGGTAATCCTTCAGAACACACTCTCCTCTGGATGCTTCTCTTGAGATTCACCCCAGAATGCAACACTGCCTTGGGCTCCTGCCCACTAGGTGCACACAGCAAGGTTGCATATGACCATGATTGTGCCTTACAGACCTCTTGAAGGGTTCTGGGATATCACACTTTTCATGACAGATCAGGTTGCTGAGATCCACCTTGAGCACTGCTGAGAGAGAGAGAGAGAGAGAGAGAGAGAGAGAGAGAGAGAGAGAGAGTAAAGCGGAAGAGCACAATTTGAATAAGAAACAGAAGGAAAGCCCAAGAGAACTCGAGGCAGTATAGAAGGGTATGAAGGGAAGTAAAGGAGGGCAGGGAAGGGCACCAATAAATAAAATGGACATGTGTAAGGAAGGCTCTCTGTCCCTGATGTCCTGATCACAGCCCAGAGAAACTGAGTGGCCTGTGTGCCTCTGTGGGTGTGTATGTGTGTGTATGTGTGTGTATGTGTGTGTGTGTGCGCACTCATATGTCTGTCCATGTCTGTGTGGCTTAGAAATGAGCTAAGGTAGCTGTGGGTACTGAGGGGCTACTTAACCAAAAGTATGGCGTTGTAAGGGTAGCCTTGGGCACAAACAAGCACAGGCAGACAACACCTGTTTTCCACACATAAACCCAGATGCAGCCCTAGCTGCAGTTCCTATGTAGACACGTCCAGTCACCCTGGCCAACACGGCTGCTTAGAGAGACGTGGGAAGCTGTGTTTGCAGGCTCTAGAAGCCATGCCATGTGGCATTCAGTTTTGGCTGGGTCACCAGGACCCTGCTTCTTCTCTAAGGTCTCCTGGCGCAAAGGGCCTAGGAGACACACGTCCTGCCTGTTCTGCCAGGAGAAGAGCACCTCTTTCTAAGGACTGCTGCCTCCATATACAGACAAGCAGGGGAACTGCTGCAGTGATCACCAAAACAATTCTGCTTGATGGTGATGCCAAATGTGGAGGGTGATGCCAACCATGGAGGGTGATGGCCACACTCACTCTGCCCTTCTCAAAGCAAAAAAGCATCTGCTGGCTGGCCCTAGACTCTAAGATGGCCAACAAGCCTTTAGGCCAGGAAAACCTGAGTTGGGTCTCTGTGCAGGCTGAAAGGATTCCCTAAGGGGTTATGCTGGGGTGTGAGCAGGATGCCTGGGTGTAGGTGTGGAGGGAACTTGGGCAGTGTTATGAGAAGTGGGGGTAGGGGGATAAAGAGGATGAAGGATGAGGTTGAAGGGGATGCAGAGTGGAGATGCAAGGAGGGAAGTGGGCACAGGTCACACAAGGACTCCTGGGACACACTGCACTGAGTGGACTCCACTATGGGTACCTGGCATCCCTGAAGGGCTTGCTGGCTGAGTAGAATGGACCACCCTATGCCTGTAGGCTACCCTCATGGAACTCTACAGCAACCCTTCAGCCAATCTAGACCCTAAGAAATGAGCCTCAGAAACAAACTCTTGAACTGGAAGATGAGGAAATTAGCCAGGACCCTTAGCAGACCCAGGAGCTTTGTGCCTAACACCACCCACTCTGGTGACCACTAAACCTGCCAGGCTTCTCCTGGGTGTGCTGACACCTGGGACACAGGACACAATCCAGCTTCAAGGTCAAGGGGACTTGCCCCCAAGGCCTTCCAAGGCTGACCCAGGTCTGATAGGGCAGCAACACTGTGATGGTTGTCGTGGTGTCAGAGGGCTCAGGACAGATACCACAAGGGAGAGGGCCAACAGCCTCAGGGTGTCCTTGAGCCCAGCACTGGCTTCTCATCTGGAAGGAGGAGGCTCCGTGGTGGATACTGGGAAAAGGGTAGGGCTCTGTGAGCCCACTGGTGAGGGCTCCAGTATTTTCCGACTTCACACCCGTGGACACTGCCATCTGGAGTCTGGAGGGAGCAACAACCACAGCAGGGGCTCCCTGAGGGCCTGGAGACATCTATAATCTTGCTGCAGAACCAGGCCAACCAAGCCCCTAATGTAAGAACAAAGACATATCAAAAGAAGAAGCATTCCATCCCAATCTACCCACTTGACTACAAGGCCATGGCTTGCATCCCCAAACCCTCACCACCTACTAGGTCCCACCCGGCAACCAGGCAACCAGGTAACCAGGCAACCAGGCAACCATTCTGAGCTCCCAGAAAGTCTGTCACAATCTCTCTCCTCTCCTCAGGACTTCACCCCACCCACACCCCCAGACCACAGGGCACCACCCAGAATACTTCACTCTCTTTCCTTACTCCAGAGTACCCGAGTAGTTCTAAGATACGGATCTTTCTTTCTGCATCCTCCTTGGATACCCACCTACCTCCCTGTGGTCAGGGCCAGGCACAAGTGCAGCTTGCAGCTCTCTAAGGAGAGTCAAGTTTAACAAAAGGGCACCTAGAAAAGAGTCAGAAGGAGCAATCTTCACTTGTCCCACCAGGATTGTCGCAGCACATTCCCACTCGTGAGCTCTTCTGCCACTTATTCCTGTGTTCTTTTTCTTAAATATTTTATTTATTTTATGTGTGAACACCCTGTCTGCCTTTGCACCTGCCTGCTGCAAGAAGGCATCAGAATCCAGTATGGATGAATGTCAGCAACCAAGTGTTTTCTGGGAATTGACCTCAGGACCACTGAGCCATCTCAACAGTCTACTTCTAAGAAACATCCCAGACTCCTCACAAAAACCTATTGCAGGTCTTTTCATCTTTTCTCTCTAAGATCCATAGCACAGACTACATTTTCTCTCTTACTAAAACACTTGGCTCTTCAATCTTCACATGTCACTCAAAACGCAAAACTGCGGGCCTGACATTTCACACATGAGCTTCTACGATCAGGAGAAAAGCCAACAACGTGTACAACACATTTTGAATTTGTGTAGCCCAGGATTCCCACTAGAGGTAAGAGCATGGGGGTACAGGGATAAGCTAGTGTCATCCCTTAAGAACAAATATAACTTCCCAAGTTATGCTCTGGAAATTACAAAACTACTGGCAATGTGCTCAGCAAAGTAAACTGCACATGGTTACTTATCAAGTGTGCAAGCAGCTTGTAGTAACGGATGGCCTCCCAATCTTCAACCATCTGATGAAGTCACATTCTACAAGGTAGCCGTGCTAACCTCAAACTCATTGTCTTGCTTCCAGCCTCTGCCCTCGTGCCGAGACTTGTGGTGTAAGGCAGCACACTGAACTTATCCGTCATTTCTGGATGATTATAAAGCAGCAGGTGTGTGTACACAGGTGAACGCAGGCAGCCTGGCATCGCAGGGGAGTCCAGGGGAGTAAGAGAGAAACGGCATGTACACAGGTGTTTGAAAGAGCACCTCCATAGCTCCAGCTTATGGTAGACTGTTGAGACGCTCCAGACAACCAACTGGGACCCTCGGACCCCTAGGGAGAGAATGGGGACAGGGGACGTGAAGAACCGACAGCGAGTCAAGGAGTCTGATCAAGCTGAGCAAATTTTATTTTTTCTCAGGCAATTATATACCATTGAAACAGGAGGCTGAGTGGGGTGATCGGGGTTGGCGGTTTTCCGCAAGATATCAGGAAGTCAGGATGTTTGGCAGGGCGAGGGCCCCTGTGGTTCTGGGACTGGGTGGAATTTTTAGGCATCTGGAACCACAAAATGGTATCTTTATACTTTGTTTCACTCTTCCTCTGAAGGCCTCTGTAATTATGGGAATAATGAGAACAGCTGGAGAGTGCCTTGATTGAGGGGAAGAGGTCACAAGGCAGCCTTCTGAAATGTACCCCAAGGCAAAAAAGGAGAGAGGTCACAAGGCAGCCTGCCCCTGGTCCACACTATGTATTATGCCAAGGTCTGAGATACTTGCCAGCTATGGTCTTAGCTGCCCACAGTAAACAACCATGGACTCTTGGGAGAAATTCAACACACAGGACTCTTTTTTTTAAGATTTATTTATTTTATGTATATGAATACACTGTCTTTATGCAAACCAGAAGAGGGCACCAGATCACATTACAGATGGTTGTGAGCCACCATGTGGTTGCAGGGAATTGAACTCATGACCTCTGGAAGAGCAGCCAGTGTTCTTAACCTCTGAGCCATCTCTCCAGCCCCAACACTCAGGACTCTTA